>CM040784.1:34906699-34916699 GCA_022829085.1 Abramis brama | reverse complement strand
GAATTATTATAAATACGAGTTTCCTAGTCAGAAATTCTTAGTCAGAGTTTCCTAGTCAGAAATTGGTCATGAACGCCTTCTCAAGTTGTATTTACTGTGGAAAACTCAGAGATAATTTTGATCGAGAAAATGGCCTGTATTTGACTGAAATTACGGATAGATTCTACATAACGCGGTGAATGTTTATATGGTTGTCAATCATTTTGGCTTTAATAAGATTTTCACAATAAATAGGCAAGAATAATCCTGGTGTCCTCCATGATTTCTGTGTTTTCCAACACCAAAGCACTTGAACGTGACAAGCTCGTAATTACGACTTCAGGAGTAGGACATTTCCATTAACACGTGAAGGCATCATAATAAAATCATCATATGCCACATATTTTACTACGTTTATGGATCCTTGGATAATGAGCTTATGCCTTCATTTGGTATCGGAAATTTCCTACTTCCTATTCTACTTCCATGCTATTGTAGTGTGTATAAAACAATATTTTTTCAAATAATTATTCATATTTGTAAATATGCACTACTTAAACATCAAGACAAGGCAATGTAGCTGTTGTAGAATAATTAATAAAGAATAGCAGTCACAGCAGCATCGCCGTGTTTAAAGTTCATGGCCCGCCCAACTCGGAAACTCGGATGTCATAATCATCCCAGAGCTTCCCAGTGGTAAATACGATTTGAGAGGGCATTCATGTCCAATTTCGGACTAGGAAACTAAAACTAGGATTTTCCGACTAGGAAACTACAACAAGGAAACTCCAACTAGGAATTTCCAACTAGGGAACTACAACTAGGAAATTTTCGACTAGGAAACTCCAACTAGGAATTTCCGTCTAGGAAACTACAACTAGGAAATTTCCAAATAGGATTTTCCAACTAGGAAACTCATAGTTAGGATAATTCCGATAGCACATGAAGGCAGCATTAAACACTCATTTTTGCTCAAATAAATGCAGCCTTGGTGAGCAGAAGAGACTTCATTCAAAAACATTTAAAAATCCTAATGATTTCTTATTTTTAACCGGTAGTGTAAATACTGACATGATTTCCTCTAGGGAAATGGATGACAATACTGATGATCTTTAATTCAGGAACCAATATGTATACTGTTAAACTGTACCTCCTCCAAAACTATTAGTAAATCATGGTTCATGATGTAAACTAATGACTACTGGATATTTACAATAAACAGGGTGATGAGCCCTTCAGGAAATAAAAGCTTTAAAGGAAATGCTGATTGTAGAAATGGTCATGTGATCACCCTCATGTAGAATTAAATCGACATGACTGCAGTTCATCTCACTGTAAACAGATTTGTCAATGCATTTTCCATTTCTTTAGAACAAAAACTAAACAAATGACGCTCCGATTGAATTCTACCACAGAATTTCTGCTTTAAAGTGCTGTGGAGGAACTCAAACATCTCAAACGGCTGGAAAACACCGACGTCTGAAGCACGGATGAGGAAAACAGGAGAAAATATCATGCACACATAATCAGACATTCATGTGAAATGATCTATTGGAGGAAAGTGTAACCAGTAAACCTGTGTGAATTATGGGGTGAACTGTTTTTCCTCCCGTGTAAAATCGGTTCTGATATGAGGATGAAAGAAGAAGAATAACTACACAAACACTCCCATCAGAAGCAATCTTCACTCACTAGTGTGTGTTAACTAGTCCTATAGTTAGTCTTCTCACAGCGCATGAAAGCAAGAAACTCGGTGCTGAACTCAAAAGGCACCAGATGCTTCCACGATCAGTAATAACTCGCGTATGTAAACATACAAATGCATGTGAAATATCAACGGATCCTCAAGCAGCTTTATGTGTGGATGGCGTTTCTGCCTGAAGACGAAGAGCTCCTTCATCAGTTTCATGGGGTGTCGTCATACTCAAGCGTGTTGATTTGCCTCTACAATCTCTATTTTACATCATGCTGAAGAGATACGTTGCATAGAAGTTCAAACTTGCTGCAGGAGACGGCTCTGATCATGAGGGTTTAAAGGCATGGTGAGCGCTAGCAGCTTCCAGGAGACGAGCAGACCGAACCGCACATGCTCAGTTTGGAGGTCTCGGGTTCGGGTTCGGTCTCTTCGTCCTCGGTTCCTCCTTCGGCTTCGGCTTCATCGGCGTCTGGATCTCCATCTCCATCTCCATCTCCATCTCCATCTGCTCCCAGACAGCCCTCCTCCTGCCGACGCTTCAACCTGAACACACACACACACATCTGCTGTAAAACACACACAACTGGAACTGTGAACTAAGCCTAATCTTCAAGAAAATATGACTAAGAACTCTAGTTTTTATATTCTCACTTTTCACGGTTGAAGATCATGAACTCCTGCTGGACGACTTCAAGGCACTCCTGAAGATACTCGTTCTCCTGCAGGAGGAAATAAAGACAATCATCAGCCGTCAGACACGAGTCACATTAACACAGCCATCGTTCAGTTATCTAGTCTAATATCTGTTATTCATACATCGTTCAAGGAGCATTGTTTTTACTGAAATGTTTCAGTTGGACGTTCGTCTAATGTTTTAAAATGTTACTATTGTTTCAGAGAACATTCAAAACTAACGTTCCAATAACGTTTGAAGAATGGAATGTTTCTTTAACGTTCGCATGACCAAGAAAAAAACATTTATAAACAAAAACGGGATGTTTAACTGAATGAGAACGTGAGGAAAATGTTCTGCTGTTGTTGTGTAGAGCTCCTGCTGGAAACACCAAAAATAGCCCGGCGTGTTTCAGGAGAAGCTGCAGCTCTGAAAGCTTCATAATTTAATCATCCAGGTAATAATGCCCTCGCTTCCGGCGTCTCCAGACCATAGAAGCTCATCTTCAGTAAGAGCAGCGAGATGACCTCATCGCCATGTGATCTGATCCCAGACACGCCTCATAATCATGTGATCTGATCCCAGACACGCCTCATAATCATGTGATCTGATCCCAGACACGCCTCATAATCATGTGATCTGATCACAGACACGCCTCATCGTCATGTGATCGACACACTTCATAATCATGTGATCTGATCACAGACACGCCTCATAATCATGTGATCTGATCACAGACACGCCTCATAATCATGTGATCTGATCACAGACACGCCTCATCGTCATGCGATCTGATCCCAGACACGCCTCATCGTCATGTGATCGACACACTTCATAATCATGTGATCTGATCACAGACACGCCTCATAATCATGTGATCTGATCCCAGACACGCCTCATAATCATGTGATCTGATCACAGACACGCCTCATAATCATGTGATCGACACACTTCATAATCATGTGATCTGATCCCAGACACGCCTCATCGTCATGTGATCGACACACTTCATAATCATGTGATCTGATCACAGACACGCCTCATAATCATGTGATCTGATCCCAGACATGCCTCATCGTCATGTGATCGACACACTTCATAATCATGTGATCTGATCACAGACACGCCTCATAATCATGTGATCTGATCCCAGACACGCCTCATCGTCATGTGATCTGATCCCAGACACGCCTCATCGTCATGTGATCGACACACTTCATAATCATGTGATCTGATCACAGACACGCCTCATAATCATGTGATCTGATCACAGACACGCCTCATAATCATGTGATCTGATCACAGACACGCCTCATCGTCATGTGATCCAGCGCTGTTAAGGTTTAAATGTCACACTATATCAGTGAAATGTCATTTTCACTCACAGACTGAGAATCTTTGCTGTTGTCTCTCGATCTGTTTTTGGCCAGTCGCTTCTTCTTCTTGTGAAGCGGCCGAGACTCCAGAATCATCTCCTCCAGTTCGAAGGTCGGATCGCAATGCAGACGCCCTTTCTGTTCAAGAGAAGAAAACACACAACGCTACTGAGAATACAGCAGCGTTTCCTCATCATGAGTGTGTGTGTGTGTGTGTGTGAGAGAGAGAGAGAGAGAGAGAGAGAGAGAGAGTGTGAGTGTGTGTGTGTGAGAGAAGAGAAAACACACTACTGAGAATACAGCAGCGTTTCCTCATCATGAGTGTGTGTGTGTGTGTGTGTGTGTGAGAGAAGAGAAAACACACGCAACTGAGAATACAGCAGCGTTTCCTCATCATGAGTGTGTGTGTGTGTGTGTGTGAGAGAGAGAGAGAGTGTGAGTGTGTGTGTGTGAGAGAAGAGAAAACACACTACTGAGAATACAGCACCGTTTCCTCATCATGAGTGTGTGTGTGTGTGTGTGTGTGTGTGAGAGAAGAGAAAACACACGCAACTGAGAATACAGCAGCATTTCCTCATCATGAGTGTGTGTGTGTGTGTGTGTGAGAGAGAGAGAGAGAGAGAGAGAGAGTGTGAGTGTGTGTGTGTGTGTGTGTGTGTGTGAGAGAAGAGAAAACACTACTGAGAATACAGCAGCGTTTCCTCATCATGAGTGTGTGTGTGTGTGTGTGTGTGTGAGAGAAGAGAAAACACACGCAACTGAGAATACAGCAGCGTTTCCTCATCATGAGTGTGTGTGTGTGTGTGTGTGTGTGTGAGTGTGAGAGAAGAGAAAACACACTACTGAGAATACAGCAGCGTTTCCTCATCATGAGTGTGTGTGTGTGTGTGTGTATGAGTGTGTGTGTGTGTGTGAGTGAGTGAGTGTGAGAGTGAGTGTGTGTGTGAGTGTGTGTGTGTGTGTGTGTGTGTGTGTGTGAGTGAGTGAGTGTGAGAGTGAGTGTGTGTGTGTGAGAAGAGAAAACACACACTACTGAGAATACAGCAGCATTTCCTCATCATGAGTGAGTGTGTGTGTGTGTGTGTGTGTGTGAGTGAGTGATTGTGAGAGTGAGTGAGTGAGTGTGTGTGTGTGTGTGTGTGTGTGTGTGTGTGTGAGTGTGAGTGTACAGGGTCTAAAACTAACCAAATCAACACCTGTCAGTGCAGAACATTTACAGGCCATAAATATGGTTTTACTGGCTATGAAACGGTATTTCACATCACTGCCTTAAAATAGATTTTGTCCCTTTGGAATTATTATTTAAAGACTCTATGACACTACATTTTCTATTAAAGCAGGACGTTTAATAAGTAAGGACGTTGCTTTTCTTACTTTCTTGGAAAAACAAGAAAGAAAGTTCACTTTGACTTAAAGTAAGCATGTGTGCAGGTTTGGAGGGATTGTGATTTAAATGAACGATGCATTATTCCGAACAGCGACTCTCGCATCGACTCTTTTTGGCTTGAGTGTTCGTTTTAGACCCTGATCGTGTGTGTGTTCTGTCACTACTGGAACTCAATCTCACATTGGGAACGAACCCGGGCTCCATCTTCTTCTCATACACATCGTCCCAGCTGACGTCGGAGAGATAGGGAGCCGTCTGCATCTGAGCCAGACTACAGAACCGGTGCTCAGGGTTCACTGTCAACAACTGCAGAATCACACACACACACACACACACACGATTAGACATGATTCGAAAAGGTTAAATAGTCCTGAGAAAAAAACACACTTGTGCTCCTCGCGGTCAGAAATGATGCATTGGAAATGAATGGAGTCGAATTCCCTCTAGTGGAAGCGTTTGGTACTGCAGCCGAACAACATCTCACTGAAAGATCAGTTTTTGAGATATCAACCTCACATTTGGAACACAACTTGTTTAGATTTATGGCTTTGAGTTTCTTGCAGTTTTAGAGTATAAATGTAAAAAAACCTATCAAAAATGAAAATAGTATTTTTGTGCATTTTTCATAACAATACACGTAAAATTCTGTAACTTTTTTTAAGTTCACTTTTTAAAACTTTTTTCACCTCAGCAATAATCCGCCAAGTGTCGTCTTCGAAAAGAGATCAAACTTCAGTCTGTTGCTCTAAAGCATTCAAGATTTACCACAGTTTAAGTTGGAAATTAAATTTTTAGGTCTATTCTCAAAAAGTGAATAAATGGATTATAAATACAGCGTAAATATAATTTAGTAATTTAGTAACATTTCCCAAACACACTTGAAGTGCTCGACCAATCACAACACACTGCTCCAGCCGACCAATCAGAGCTCAGTGTGCTTTTCAGAAGGAGGGGCTTCATAGAGACAGGAAGTAAACAGAGCGTTACTGACAGACTGGGAAGAGAGGAGCTGCTGAATCTGAATTTGTCTCATATTTGATGAAGTTTGCATCTGTTTATTACTGTGAAGTTGCTTTGAATCAATCTGTGTTGTATAAAGCGCTATAGAAATAAAGCTGACTTGACCTAAAAGAGGAAGTTCTGAGCATCACACTCCTGTACCCACAATGCTCTTCTCCTCTGATTCTTCTGTTTGTAACTGGTCTAATAAATGACTGTAATATCTCTCCTCGCTCCTCTGTTCTTCACTCCTATCCATTTTCCTCTCATAATATTTCTTCTGTCTCTCCACTCGTTTTCTTCACTTATCTCTGATTATCATCAGCTCCTCTTTCTCTCGCTCGTCTCAATCTTTCCCTTTATTCTCTCCTGCATAATTAGTGTTTTATGTTCTCTTCATTCATTCTGACTCCATCTGTGTTCCGTCTATTTTCATTCCTCTCCATCTTTTTTCCATTTAATCCTTATTAATGCAGTTTGTTGAGGAAGAGGCTCGGTAAGAACTCACCTAACAACGACCCATGACACCATAGCAACCACCTAGAACACCCTAGCAACTGCAGAGCTGCTTAAAACATAGAAATGTCTCTCAACTACCCAAAACACCCTAGCAACCGCCCAACTAAACTGACATGAGAATAAGAATATGTGAGTGGTGTTTGTTCATCACATGTAAGATGAGCTCTTACCTTCCTCAGCAGTGACACGAGGTCTTTGTGCCAGGAGGAGCTGTACTGAACACTGACGGTGCTGAACAACTGCAGCAGAGACTCCACCGAATTACTGCCGTGGATCTCATACGGCCTCTGATGGACAGACAGCAGTCAGTGAGATAGACACAGTCAGACAAACAGACAGACAGTCAGAAAGTCAGACAGACAGTTAGAAAGACACAGTCAGACACACACAGTCAGACAGACAGACAGACAGACATGGACACAGTGAGACACACACAGTCAGACAGACAGACAGACAGACAGAGAGACAGACACAGTCAGACAGACAGAAAGTCAGACACAGACAGTCAGACACAGTCAGACAGACAGTCAAACAGACAGACAGTCAGACACAGACAGACAGACACAGTCAGACAGACAGTCAAACAGACAGACAAGTCAGACACAGACAGACAGACACAGTCAGACAGACAGTCAGACAGACACAGTCAGACAGACAGTCAGACAAACAGACAGACAGACACAGTCAGACACACAGTCAGACACAGACAGACACAGTCAGACAGACAGACAGACAGACAGACAGACAGACAGACAGACACAGACGGACAGACAGTCAGACAGAAAGTCAGACACAGACAGTCAGACAGTCAAACAGAAACACAGTCAGTCAGACAGACAGACAGACAGACAGTCAGAAAGTCAGACAGACAGTTAGAAAGACACAGTCAGACACACACAGTCAAACAGACAGACAGTCAGACAGACAGACAGACACAGTCAGATAGACAGTCAGTCAGTCAGACAAACAGACAGTCAGTCAGACAGACAGACAGACAGACAGACAGACAAACAGACAGTCAGACACAGTCAGACACAATCAGACACAATCAGACAGACAGACAGACAGACAAACAGACAGTCAGACAAACAGACAGACTGAGAGACAGACAGACAGACACAGTCAGACAAACAGACAGTCAAACAGACAGACAGTCAGTAAGACAAACAGAGAGACAGACAGTCAGAAAGTCAGACAGACAGTTAGAAAGACACAGTCAGACACACACAGTCAGACAGACAGACAGACAGACAGACACAGACGGACAGACAGTCAGACAGAAAGTCAGACACAGACAGTCAGACAGTCAAACAGAAACACAGTCAGTCAGACAGACAGACAGTCAGTCAGAAAGTCAGACAGACAGACAGACAGACAGTCAGAAAGTCAGACAGACAGTTAGAAAGACACAGTCAGACACACACAGTCAAACAGACAGACAGTCAGACAGACAGACAGACAGACAGACAGACAGACAGACACAGTCAGATAGACAGTCAGTCAGTCAGTCAAACAGACAGTCAGTCAGACAGACAGACAGACAGACAGACAGACAGACAAACAGACAAACAGACAGTCAGACACAATCAGACACAATCAGACAGACAGACAGACAGACAAACAGACAGACAGTCAGACAAACAGACAGACAGACAGAGAGACAGACAGACAGACAGACACAGTCAGACAAACAGACAGTCAAACAGACAGACAGTCAGTAAGACAAACAGAGAGACAGACAGTCAGAAAGTCAGACAGACAGTTAGAAAGACACAGTCAGACACACACAGTCAGACAGTCAGACAGACAGACAGTCAAACAGACAGACAGTCAGTAAGACAGAGAGACAGACAGTCAGAAAGTCAGACAGACAGTTAGAAAGACACAGTGAGACACACACAGTCAGACAAACAGACAGACAGACAGAGAGACAGACACAGTCAGACAGACAGTCAGACAAACAGACAGACAGTCAGACAGACACAGTCAGACAGACAGAAAGTCAGACAAACAGACACACAGTCAGACACAGACAGATAGACACAGTCAGACACAAACAATCAGACAGACAACACAGACAACAGGCTAACATTCCCATTAAGTTACAAAAAAAATATTTCTGAATATTCTCTGAATGTTTAAAATGTCCAGTTTATTAAACATTTTAAAAAGTTTTTTTTTCTGGTTATGAGAACGTTCAGGGAAAATTTCATTCTTCAATCATTATGGGAACGTTACTTGAAACAATTAGAAACATTTAAAAAAACTTTAGACGAACGTCCAACTAAAATGTTTCAGAAAAAATGTTCCACGAACAATGTATAAATAATATTTTTGTTCTAACATTTTGAGAACATTATTAAAGACCAGACAACTTTGAATGAATGTTCTATTATTGTTGCCAGAAGAATGTTTGTTCATAACTTTGAGAGAACCTTCAGAGAACGTTCCCAGACAGCAACATAGTGCCGGCCCAAATCTGGTACAGTGGATTCCACAAAGCCCAGATGTGGGCCGGATCTGGGCCGACACCATGTTGCTGTCTGGGTTCCCTGTTAGGAACGGTGTCATCTGCACAAAATAGAGTTCTATCTTACCCAACCTCGCAGAACCTCGAAGATCGTGACACCCAGCGACCACCAGTCCACCTCGAGAGCGTAACCGGTTCCTCCGCTCACGAACGACTGGAAGATCTCTGGAGCTGTTAGGAGACAATAACACGCTCTCAGACGGGATGATCTCATGTAGTCCGACTCTGAAAGTCCAGTTAAGTAAGAGATAATGTCCGTCCAGTTGATTGTTATCTCAGAATAAACCCGACAGGGTGATCAGGTTCATTGAAAAAATTGTTATTTTAAGAACTGATCACTAAACGGTTCTTTGGGGAAGTAGAAATGTCAATCCGTGACCGATTGAACACAATATATAAAAAAGAAAACAGTGGAAAATGTGGTTGACTTTATCATAATTTCTCTTTTTAAAAGATCGAGCACTGAGCTGATGAATGTGCAGTTTGGGTTCTGGATCTGGTAGATGAGCTGACGTTTCTTACCCATGTAAGGCTTCGTACCCGCTAACGCCGTGGCTCGTTCTCCATCCTTGATTATCGTAGCGATGTTAAAGTCTGTTAAATGTGCGTGACCTGAAGAATAACAGAGACGAGAGAGAACTAGACAAGAGGCGTCTAATGTGTGCAATAACTCATTCTTTATAAGAAAGGAAAGTCATGAATAGACCGACATGATCGATCACACACACACACGGACTCACACACACACACACACGGACTCACACACACACACACACACACTAACTGACACACACACACACACGGACTCACACACACACACGGACTCACACACACACACACA
>CM040784.1:34871699-34901699 GCA_022829085.1 Abramis brama | reverse complement strand
ATCTGACCGTTATCAGTTTGTAGCAGTAAATGAAGAGATGTCTCATCGATCACAAGTTCAGTATGGCGTACCACAAGGCTCAGTACTAGGACCGCTGCTGTTCACTCTGTACATGCTACCCTCACACACACACACACACACACACACACACACACACACACACACACACACACTCTGTACATGCTACCCTTGGGAGATATCATTAGGAAGCATGGCATTAGTTTTCACTGTTATGCTGATGATACTCGGCTCTATATTTCTTCACACTGTGATGAAAACTACCAATTCACTAAATTAACGAATGCACAGCTGATACAAAAAACTGGATGACTAGTAATTTCCTACTACTAAATTCTGAAAAAACAGAGATTCTAATTATTGGACAAAAAAACTTCCTCACGTAATACTGTCTAACACTTGATGACTGCTCTGTCAAGTCTTCGTCGTCGGTTAGGAACCTGGGTGTGTGTGTGTGTGTGTGTGTGTGTGTGCTCTTTGATACCAATCTTTCATTTGAAAGTCACGTGTCTAGTATCTGTAAAACCGCATTCTTCCATCTTAAAAATATATCTAAATTACACCATATGCTCTCATTGACAAATGCAGAACAATTAGTCCATGCGTTCGTGACCTCAAGGCTAGATTACTGTAATGCTCTACTGGGTGGTTGCCCTGCACGCTTAATAAACAAACTACAGCTGCACTAAATGGTTTATCTCCGCAGTGCTTGAGCGAGCTCTTAACACATTATAGTCCTTCACGTCTATTGCGATCTCAACATTGAAACAGTCTTCCTAACATTGTTTGAGAAGCAGACACACTCTGTCTAAAAACAAATCTCTTTAATGTGCCATACACATAGAACATTATACATTTCTATTATTCAAATCAGTTAAATGATTATTAGGCATCATAGATCAGGTCAGCCGGAACCGGGAACACTTCCTATAACACCTGATGTACTCGTTACATCATAAGAAGAATGGCATCTACGCTAATGTTAGTCTTTCTGTTTAATCCGAGGTTTACTGAAGTCAGCCGGATCCACATCAGTGATCTTTGTATAATGCAACAAAGTTTGTTTCTAGAAAAAAGTGTCAGTCCAGCTGAAGTAAGTTCAGTGATGTTTCATTTTGTTGTAAAAAAGTTATTAATTTAGTTCATGTATATATATATATCCGCTGTGGAGAAAACCGTGATGTCATCATCCAGCTCAGTTCAGTTCTCATATAATGATGTCAATGCAGCAGATCAGTAATATTGTAGAATTTTAAATGAAATGTCCCTAACACACTCTCTCAAACACACACACACACACTCTACCACACACACGCTTCATTCCTCTGTGGATTCCTCCTGAATGTGTCACGCACCAACGCCTCTCGGCTGGCCTTATTTCTCAAGGTGCTTAATGAGGAACGTCCCGAATGAACTTCACAAGTTTCTGGTCTGGGAACAGAGGAAAGTTCCAGCGGAGGAGAGACAGAGACGCTCGACAGGATGAGTGTTCGGTTTCTTCTTTTACAGACGAAAGTAATTCATGCAGGTTGGAATGACAAATGGGTAAATGAGTAAATGATGACAGAATGATCTATTTTGAATGAACTGTCCCTTTAAGTAGCAGATTGTACTGTGTTTTTACTGTGCTAAAACACTCAGTCTCTCAATCTTACAAATATAGGTAAAATATAATAACTTAAATGTTTCTCCTTCAAAGCTCAGACGTTTCAGTGGAGTATCAACTGCATCTCAGACATTTGACCGAAATTCTCTGAGGAGAAATAAAGATGAATCAAATACAGATGCTGGTGGAAGACAGGCATCCATCCATCATCCATCATCCATCCATCCATCGTTCATCCATCCATCATCCATCCATCCATCCATCCATCCATCCATCCGTTCATCCATCATCCATCCATCCATCATCCATCCATCGTTCATCCATCCATCCATCCATCATCCATCCATCGTTCATCCATCATCCATCCATCCATCCATCCATCCATCCATCGTTCATCCATCATCCATCCATCCATCATCCATCCATCGTTCATCCATCATCCATCCATCGTTCATCCATCGTTCATCCATCATCCATCCATCATCCATCCATCCATCCATCCATCCATCCATCGTTCATCCATCCATCCATCGTTCATCCATCATCCATCCATCGTTCATCCATCATCCATCCATCCATCATCCATCCATCCATCCATCATCCATCCATCCTCCATTCATCCATCCATCCATCCATCCATCCATCCATCGTTCATCCATCATCCATCCATCCATCCATCATCCATCCATCCATCCATCCATCCATCATCCATCCATCCATCCATCCATCCATCATCCATCCATCCATCCATCCTCCATCCATCATTCATCCATCCTCCATCCGGCCACCTGACCAGACAATGTTTTATGAAATTCTGGAAGAAGTCTGCTCAAAGTGTATGGACTTTGTCAAATCGGTAGGTATCATTATAGAAGATTTTAATACTGATCCTCGAAAGATGGACCTTTTTCATTAATAAGGCATTAATGAATTTTTGTTGCTCATTTAGTTTACATAAGCTGATCAAAGAACCAATGCGTGTCTGTTCTTCCACTTGTTCTAGTGTCAGAAAAGTCTAGGATAGCAGAAAGTGGGGTAATTAATTATGGATTGAGTGATCATTCAGTTTTCTGTACTCGAAAGATAAAGCAGTGCTCAATTGTCATAGCTCTGTAAGAGTCAGGTCGCTGAAAAGGTATAGCAATTTAGAATTTAATAAACTGTTCTGCTGTGTTGCAATGTAATGATGCTGATAAAGCATGGTGCTCTTTTAAATATATGTTTTTAGAAGTTGTAGACTAATTAGCCCCATTTAAAGTAGTAAGAGTTAAACAGAGGACAAAACCCTGGATAAATGGTGATGTTCTCGAGGCAATTAGGATGAGAAATAAGAAGTATGACACATTCAAGAGAAACAAGGACGATCAGAATTGGGCAGAGAACAAAAAGGTGAGAAATGAAGTGAGCAGATTAGTGGTCAATGCTAAAAAGGCCTATTTTAATGAGAAAATTGTGGAATTTAGAAATGATTCGAGTCAGTTATAGAAGTCCCTCAAGCAGCTTGAATACAGTAACAGGCTGAAAACAAAAACTAGTAACAACTCTTGATTTGGGGAATAATGTAGAAAAGGTGACAGTGATAGTTTTAACAACTACTTATCATCAGTGGCTAGTAAACTGGTGGAATAAAGACCTGTCCAGTCCGGGCCGTACGGTGAAGGTCACATCTTTGACTTTTATTCTCAGCAAGAGGTCAAAGCAGAAGACTTCTCTTTGAAAAGGTGTCAGTCCTCAGTCGTACTCGAGAAGCTTATAAACCTAAATAGTTCCAGAGCCTCTGGCTTTGACAATCTTCCATCTAGATTCTGAAGAGATGCTGCTGAGGTTATCACCCATCACCCATATCATAAACATGTCTACTGAGAAAGGAAATTTCCCCAATGATTTCAAGCTTGCCAGAGATTTCCACTTTACAAGAAAGGGAGAAAATTAGACCATGGAAAATATAGACCTGTTTCTATTCTGTGTAGTCTGTCAAATATATAATTGAAAAGATTATTTTGAACAGACTGACAAATATTTAGCATCACACAATCTATGAGTTCCAGTCTGGCTTTCGTAAATCACATTCCCTGACACCAGTTTATTGCATCTAACACATTAGGAAGATAAAGGTCATTGTTGTGGTATGGTCATGTCAGGCCTACAGAAGGTATGGTATGGTATTCTGGTACGCAAATTAAAAGCCATTGGTTTTAATGACTGAGCAGTCAGATGGGTGATATCTGAAGGATAGGAAGCAGGAGGTGGACACTGGAGGAACAGTGTACAGAATGTGGGGTTCCTCAAGGGACGCTCTTGGGTCCACTTTTTTTCCTTCTATATATAAATGACCTTAAGTCTGTATGTTCATGTGAACCTTTTTATATGCAGATGATTCTATGTTATTGCTTTCACATAAAGATGAGAACATAGCTGAAAGAACTCTCAGGTGGATGTCAGACAACAGGCTATCGCTTCACTTCGGGAAAACGGAAGCCATACTGTTTGGGTCAAAAATAAAACTGAGAAGATCCCCTGGTTTTAAGGCTTTAGTTGGAGATAATGAGATTAGTGAAAAATTACCTATATATATATATATATATATATATATATAGCACCTTTTTTATTTTATACTTTTTTATAGTTTTTTGTTATTGTAATATTTGATTGTATTTTCCCCTGTAATTCCTTGTTTCTGTGTATAATGCTTTGGAAATATTGAATGTAAACACAATCCTTAAGATTGAAATTCCAATATGAGCCGCACAGCTGGTTTGAGGATCGGATGAGAAATGTGTGTGTTCTTCTGCTCTGATCGTGATCAAGGGACAGCAACGACTGAGACATCAGCGAGATGTGTGTGTCAGTGAGACGAGTGTTTGTGCTTTACGGACGGTGTTGTGTGTGTGTGTGTGTGTGTGTGACGGAGCTGTTTTCTGCCGTGACTCAGAGCTGGTAAACGGATACAGTAATTACAATTTTCTGCATACTTGACATTTTAAAGGCTTAAAAGAGTGGAGGAGGAAGCCCTCTTTATTCCCGACAGCAGAAGATCCTTTGACTCACAGAGACGAGGCTGTTCAAAGCTCAGTGTGTGTGTGTGTGTGTGTGTGTGTGAGATGCATGAAAGAGAAAATCCTGTCTGCTTCAACTAAATAATTATATATAGACACTGTGTTCAGATGGAGTCGTCAATGTCGAACCGTCCTTCCCTTCTTCACATGACTTACAGAAGCATTGCTGTCCTTCAAAAGAACACACACACTCTCACACACACACACTCTCACACACTCACAATAGCATCGCTGTCCTTCAAAGAACACAAACTCTGACACACTTACTTACACACACACACACATTTTCCCTCACACAAAGAACTCTCACACACACATTTAACTAGCCATCTAAAGGAGGACAGAACATTTATTGTTCTTATATAAAGCTTATTTTTTATATATATTCTAAAGAAAATGTGTGCAAAACTGCCATAATGCAGAAACGCTGCAGGACAAACTCAACTTTAGTGCTTCAACACTGCTAGACGTTTATAATACCGGCACTAGTGTAGTGATGACTGACTTAGTAAACACTACAGGTTATTACAGACTAACTAGTGTAAATCCAGCTTTTAATGTTGTTTATGTGTCTATGTGGTGTTTTTAATATGCTTTAAGACAAACCATGTGTAAATTCATAAGTCGACAGCATTGCTGAGTATTTCCTCCTTAAACCTGCAGTGAACCAAAGACAGTCTCAAAAACACGCTTTGAAATCGCTGGTGTTTCTGACGTCACAAACTACCTTGTAACCAATCAGATCAACGTGTGATCGTCAACCAGTGGATCTCTGAGCTGAGTGAGTGAGTGGAGGCGGGGCTCATTTGCATACTAAATGAGGCAAGGGTGTCGAGTTACATTCAAGCTATTTTAAAGGAATTTTTTTTTTAAATATGTAATTTTGGTGATCAAAGATGAGTTTTAATGAATGAAATTATTGACTACAGGGGGACTTTAAGATAAAGTCTAAGAATGCAATTCTTAAGATGTCACAGAATCTCTTATCTCTTATTTCTAACTTTCTCTCTCTCCCTCTCTCTCTACTCTCTCTCTGGAGCAGATGCTTTCGCTTGACCTGCCGTCTGAGTTCCTCTCTGATGAAGTTTCTCTGATGAAGTTTCTCCACACGTTCTGGTTTTTGACACTCGCATCTGCCGGGATCCAGACCGCTGATGTTTCCACACATATGGATGAACAATAAATGACAGGTATTATTTATAAACGGCTGACGACTCCATCATGAGCGGAGAGAGGAGGCAGAAGAGCCATTGTCTAACAGATGGAAACGTGAAGCGCTGTCATGATGAAGCGTGGGAGAGAGCCAGTGCTGTAATACACACGAGACAGAGACACACTGTGTGTGTAGTTCACATGTGTTGAGTCTTTCCTTCTCCGTGTTTGTCGTTCCGTAAGGCTTTTCTTTAGACTGCCGATCAGGAGTCATTCAAAGAGGTTTGTCTCCTCCAGGTATGTTCCTAGTTGTAGTTTCCTAGTCAGAAATTGGACATGAATGCCTTCTCAAATCGTACTTATCAGAGTTTCCATTTATGCAGATGCTTTTATCCAAAGCAACTAACACTGCATTCAAGGCTTGCACTTCATCAGTTCACACATTGCCTGGGAATCAAACCCGTGACCTCGGCGTTGCGAGCGCCATGATCTACAATTACTGACAGAAACTGATCACAAAGTCACTCGTTTTACACTATCCTTTCTGTACAATGTCCACAAACAGAAAGTGTTGTTACACTGAGTTCATACCGAGGCTAGTTTCACTAGATAACGTCTAAGAATGTTCCTAAGTGCAATTCCTAAAAACTTCTCTAATATAATACAATATAATTAATCTAATACAATACAATATATAATAAAATACAATCAAATTTTGAGTTTATAACTTGCAATTCTGACTTTTTTTCTCACAATTCGGACTTTAGATATAAACTCACAATGGCGAAAAGAAAAAAAAAAGTGCAAATTGTGAGATAAAAACGCGCAATTACGTTCTTTTTTTTTATTGCGTGGTGAAAACAAGCTTCCATATCAGTCAGACAGCGCTGAGATGTGAACATGTAGACGGAGGTGACTGAGACGAGAGATGAAGTTTAATCGATAAAAATCAGATCATACTCCGCATCTTCATATTTTCCCCATGAACACTCACCGGTAATACATAAAGATGAGGCCTGTACTACTGACAGCACATTAACACACACATTATCATTAAATAAAGCATGAAACACACACACACACACACACACACACACTGGATTAGATTAGGTACAGAGTCACAGAAGGACAGGAAGTGATGAAGCGTTTCTATGGAAACAGCCTTAAAGACGACCTGACCGTGTAAAGAGGAAGACGATAATGATGATGCTCTTCTTCAGTTACACAACTACACACTCGCACAAATCTCCGATCCTGTGACGTCGAACAGTCAGGTGTGTTGGATTACGCGGATGATCTTATTTCAGGTTGAACTGCCACATTAAACAGATTAAGAGGATTTATGCAGCATATTTCATTCATTTCTTTCCCTGAGGTCACAAATATAATCAGGAAAGATGTCTATTTGCTGGAGTTCGGCAGTAATCGCATCCATCCTACTTCAGCTGCACACATATATTAAGAAAAACTAAGATTTAAGGCAAGACACTGCAGACAAACCCTGTTTTTTTAAGACTAGTGGAAATAAAACATCCAAAATACACATTTAAGTGCTTAATTTATTGAACTTGTAATCAATCAACAAGGGAAATATGGTGATGTTTATTATAGTGCTGGGCAACAATTAATCGCTTAATCAATTTAAGTTTATGTAATATATGTGTGTGTACTGTATATACTTATTTTGTATATATAAATACACACATATGCATTTAAGAATATATTAAGAAATATATTTTATAGATTTTTTATTATATAATTAAGAAATATTTGCATGTATATACTGTATATATATTTATACATAATTTATATTATATATAAATAAAACACATTTTTCTTAAATATTTACATGCATGTGTGTGTATTTATATAAAATAATTATACACAGCACACACACAGTGAGGAAAATAAGTATTTGAACACCCTGCTATTTTGCAAGTTCTCCCACTTGGAAATCATGGAGGGGTCTGAAATTGTCATCGTAGGTGCATGTCCACTGTGAGAGACATAATCTAAAAAAAAATATCCAGAAATCACAATATATGATTTTTTAACTATTTATTTGTATGATACAGCTGCAAATAAGTATTTGAACACCTGTCTATCAGCTAGAATTCTGACCCTCAAAGACCTGTTAGTCTGCCTTTAAAATGTCCACCTCCACTCCATTTATTATCCTAAATTAGATGCACCTGTTTGAGGTCGTTAGCTGCATAAAGACACCTGTCCACCCCATACAATCAGTAAGAATCCAACTACTAACATGGCCAAGACCAAAGAGCTGTCCAAAGACACTAGAGACAAAATTGTACACCTCCACAAGGCTGGAAAGGGCTACGGGGAAATTGTCAAGCAGCTTGGTGAAAAAACGTCCACTGTTGGAGCAATCATTAGAAAATGGAAGAAGCTAAACATGACTGTCAATCTCCCTCGGACTGGGGCTCCATGCAAGATCTCACCTCGTGGGGTCTCAATGATCCTAAGAAAGGTGAGAAATCAGCCCAGAACTACACGGGAGGAGCTGGTCAATGACCTGAAAAGAGCTGGGACCACCGTTTCCAAGGTTACTGTTGGTAATACACTAAGACGTCATGGTTTGAAATCATGCATGGCACGGAAGGTTCCCCTGCTTAAACCAGCACATGTCAAGGCCCGTCTTAAGTTTGCCAATGACCATTTGGATGATCCAGAGGAGTCATGGGAGAAAGTCATGTGGTCAGATGAGACCAAAATAGAACTTTTTGGTCATAATTCCACTAAACGTGTTTGGAGGAAGAAGAATGATGAGTACCATCCCAAGAACACCATCCCTACTGTGAAGCATGGGGGTGGTAGCATCATGCTTTGGGGGTGTTTTTCTGCACATGGGACAGGGCGACTGCACTGTATTAAGGAGAGGATGACCGGGGCCATGTATTGCGAGATTTTGGGGAACAACCTCCTTCCCTCAGTTAGAGCATTGAAGATGGGTCGAGGCTGGGTCTTCCAACATGACAATGACCCGAAGCACACAGCCAGGATAACCAAGGAGTGGCTCTGTAAGAAGCATATCAAGGTTCTGGCGTGGCCTAGCCAGTCTCCAGACCTAAACCCAATAGAGAATCTTTGGAGGAGCTCAAACTCTGTGTTTCTCAGCGACAGCCCAGAAACCTGACTGATCTAGAGAAGATCTGTGTGGAGGAGTGGGCCAAAATCCCTCCTGCAGTGTGTGCAAACCTGGTGAAAAACTACAGGAAACGTTTGACCTCTGTAATTGCAAACAAAGGCTACTGTACCAAATATTAACATTGATTTTCTCAGGTGTTCAAATACTTATTTGCAGCTGTATCATACAAATAAATAGGTAAAAAATCATACATTGTGATTTCTGGATTTTTTTTTTTTTGATTATGTCTCTCACAGTGGACATGCACCTACGATGACAATTTCAGACCCCTCCATGATTTCTAAGTGGGAGAACTTGCAAAATAGCAGGGTGTTCAAATACTTATTTTCCTCACTGTATATAACGTAAACACAAACGTTTTATTTTTGATGTGATTGATCGTTGCTCAGCACTAGTTTATTAGTTAAATTATTTTTTTTACCCTGTTCACCTGCGGTGTCTTGCGTTAAATCACGATAAGTGAGTCTGGTCCTCATGCACATGCCGAACACATGAGGGAATCAGAGGAATGGGAGGAATCAGAGGAATCAGAGGATAGTCACCAGAGGTTCACTAAAAACACATGTTCAATCTCCTGCAGGATCTCCAGCTCTCTGAAGACGTTCCGGACCTCGTCGCGCTCGATGCACTGCTGCTTGTTCATGTACTTCATGGCGTACATCTTCTCTGTGTCCCGCTTCTGCACGATGCATACCTGCACACACACACACACACACACACAATGAGAGAGTTACCGAGACACAACGGCTCAGGCCGCGTTAATGACATCAACATACATCATTATAGACTCGCGTCTGATATTAATAACCTGTTCGCTTCAACCGGCACAAAATGCCACGAGTCAGAGATCCTTCACGAACACAGAATCTGCATTAAAAGCTCATTAAAGGATAATCAAGAGTGTGTGTGATGTGAGACAGGGATAAAGGTCAAAACACAGTACGGACTGGAGCAGCACATAATGAAAATCTGATATCACTGCATATTTCACTATAGAGTTCATTTTACTGGAAATTCTGAGACATACTTATTTATATATTAAATAATATGTAATAAATAAAAAATATACTTTTCTCAAAATTTGTTCTGAGCTCATATGAGTAGATATCAAATGAATGAATCAGTCTCAATCAGGGCAAACAGCAACTGAGTCATTGAATCATTCATTTAAAGAGCCGATCGGTCTGTACAGCATCTGTATTCATTGAGGGACAAAACAAACGAGTCAGTGAATCATTCATTCAACAGATTTGTTTCAAAAACATGGACTCATTCAGGGGGAAAAACCAAGTGAGTCAGAATCACACACTCAACCGATTCGTTCAGAAGATTCATTCACTAACAAAACAAATGAGTCAGTGAATCATGGAGACTGATTTGATACAATCAGTCATTGGATTGATTGAATAACTCTTTATTTTGCTAAGTTTATTCTTCAGTTGTCCTCATTCAGGTAAACTGAAACAGGCCACAGCGCCACTTCTAGAAACTGCTCTGATTCTGTCAAACGGATCCGGTGAGAGTCCAGAGGCGACAATCCAGTCATTTCGCTGTCCGATTGAAACAAGCAAACAAAATAATCCAGTTGAAATGGCCTTTAGAGTGTCTCATCGAAATGTTGTTTTCCTGAAGTGTAGAAAAGCCTTTGAGCTCTTATAGTGTTTCGCCCCACAGATCCGGATGGAAACGTTCCTTAATTACATCCACTTTGACCCAGCGGTTCACGGAAGACTGAAACCTCCAATCCAAACCTGCCCGCGGCCCCGATCACTCAGATAACCAGAGCAAATATCAGTGAGGAGAGCAGACGGATACCAGCGTCCCCAACTCAGATCTAATCACCCGCTCCAAAACAACACAAACCCAACAGAAAACCGTGAGATGCTTCTAAAGTGCAAAAAATGATGCTTTTCCACAGTGTTTCTCGTTCTCCAGCTCAAATATCTAAACATTCTTAAATCAAGATACATTCACTGGAGAAGAAGCAGAACGACTGAAGATATGAAGTCTTGTTTAATGAAACATTTTTCAAAATGAAGTGAGTTTAGTCTTAATACAAGAACAAATATCTATGGCAAGCCGTTTTAACTTTTATTAATTTCCAGGATATGAATTCTTGATATCAACAATTCATTTTTCACTTGTTCAAATTATAGTTATTGATATCAGGAATTAGATTTTTGCTAATAACAATGGGAATTTTTGATATCAGAAATTACATTTCCATTAGTAACAATGCTAATTCTTGATCAACAATTACATTTTTACTAATTAAAATGCTCATTTTATATCAAGAATTGAATTTCAACTAGTAAAAACTATAATTCTTGTTATCTGTAATTGTATTTTCACTAGTGAAATGTCACCATAGGCTGCCATTCAAATTCAATTGTTGATATCAAGAATTGATTTCTTACTAGTTGAAATTCTGAATACACATATCAGCTTTGTACTTCTTACTAGTAGATATATCATTTTTTATATCAATAATTGCATTGTTACTAGTAAAAATGTGAATTCCTGATATCAAGAATTACGTGGTTACTAGAAAAAATGTCTATTCTAGATATCAACAATTGAATTGCTACTAGTAAAAATTTACATTTTTTATATCTGAAAATGTATTTCTGATATCAATATAATTTCAGATATCTAAAATGGCTTTCTTACTAGTAACTAGTGACAATGGAATTATTGATATCAAAAATTAACATTGTTACTATAGTAGCAATTCAATTGTTGATATCAAGAATAGACATTTCAACTACTGACAATTGAATTCTTGATATCAAAAATAAAGGTTTTTACTAGTAAGAATTGTATTTCTGATATGTGTATTCGGAATTTCAAATAGTAAGAAATCAATTATTGATATCAACAATTGAATTTGAATGGCAGCCTATGGTGACATTTCACTAGTGAAAATACAATTACAGATATCAAGAATTATAGTTTTTACTAGTTGAAATTCAATTCTTGATATCTAGAATGAGCATTTTAATAAGTAAAAATGTAATTGTTGATCAAGAATTAGCATTGTTACTAATGGAAATGTAATTTCTGATATAAAAAATTCCCATTGTTATTAGCATAAATCTAATTCCTGATATCAATAACTATAATTTGAACAAGTGAAAATTGAATTGTTGATATCAAGAATTCATATCCTGGAAATTAATAAAAGTTAAAACGGCTTGCCATAAATATCTGCCAATGGAGTCAGAAAAATAAACCTAATTCAAAGGGAAATATTTGTTCTTTCTAAGACTAAACTCACTTAATTTTTACACATTACTGGTTCTCCAGTAAATGTATTTTGCTTTGAGAATGTCTAGATATCCACACTGGAAGGAAGAAGGGCATGTTCTAGAGTAATGCATCAGTGACTCTCTCTGAAAATATCACTTTGTCAGAGTTGTTCTTTAACAATCTAATAAAGTTCACACTTATCTCTTATTCCAAACATTAATAAAGCGCATTAAACTCCCGCTGGCTGCTTTTCACGGTTTAATATTCATAACGAACACCTGTGATTGTGCTTCAACACGCATTAAACAGGCTGTTAAAGGTCAGCCGGTGGCTGTGCCGAAAGACTGTTTCATGCTGGAGTTTCAGTGGAGAGTTTGGCTCCGGGAAACATCATAATGTCGGCTGTCGTCATCCGAGCGGATCGAGCCTCACCCGAGTCGCGCTGTGAGAGTGAGATAAACCGGGGACAGACCCGTATAAACCCACGTCTCACTCGGATCATTCACCATATCATCGTTCTGTTTGCATGTTCGCAGAGACCCTGAGCTTCTACACACTGGTGAATCAGTGTTGAGCGTCCGGATGAGAAATCCTGCAGATAACATCAACACGTGTGTGAATCACACAATCACTGTGTGTGTGTGACGTGTGCATGTACAGTAGAGGCCAAAAGTGACGTCCGGTCTATGAGGATTGACATCTTCACCCTTTGAATGCGTTACAGATTTTGTATTCATACTGCGTAGTTGCGAGTCGATTGTTTTATTTGTGAAATTATGAACACGTGCAAAAACAAGAGAGAACCAACCAAACATTAATAACTGATTATGTTGTAGTCAATGCATTTTTTGTGCATTTAGTAAAATAAAACCTGTAGCTTGTCATATAGTAAATACCTTAACCAAGTTTAGTGCTTCTCTCATATTTAAAAATATTATATAATATATTATGACTTAGTCAAACTTGTATCTCCTCCACTACTGCACACTAATGGTCAAACGTTTGGAATAATTAAGATTTCATCATGATTTTAAGTCTCTTCTGCTCCCCAAGGCTGCATTTAAAACGTGAAATATTATTCTACTTCAAAACAGCTGTTTTCTATGTGAATATATTGTAAAATGTAATTTATTTCTGCATTTTCAACAGCCATCACTTCAGTTCAACGACGCTTAGTTACAAATACATGAAGCACATAAAGAGAGAAACTTCATTCCAGAGTTTCTGTCGCTCAGATCTTTGAAGCTGCCCTCAGTCACGTCTCCACGAAAGAGTCTGATGAGCGTTTATAGGGAGCGAAACCTCCATCTTTATTCTCCTTCCAGAGAGAAACAGACAGATACAGAGAGAAAGAGTGATAAAAGACGAGGACAGAAGCACAAAGAGTCTTTTCTCTCACAGTGACGGATGCAAACCCCGGCGTTTACGGATCGGACTCATGAAAGCTACACCTCACATTGTCCACACCACTGCTGAAATGACACCTCATTAAATGAATCACCGCAGCCTCTGCCAAAACCATCAAATTAAATGCGATATGCTTCCTTTCTTTTTGGGTGACCGTTCTGTAATTATGTAATTTTGGTGGAGACTGTGGGTACCATGGTTACCATTTTTGGTAAGAATCCTAATGAGGAAAAATGACTTCCCTTTCCTTGACACCGATGTCAATCTTTATAAAGCAACATTTAATTAGCAACAGAATATTTTAGCACCTCTTCACCATGATCACATGACGACACACGATGAAGATCATGGCTGTAGACTTACTGAAAGAGACGGTGAATAATTCATCTCAGACCTTGAAAATAAATGAAAGGAAACAAGAATGTTCAAATTGTGAACAGTGAATTGTGAAGTGTATTCTATGACAAAGATTGTTTCAGGCACTCAGTATGTATTTTTAATAATGTTAAAATGGTGTAATATTTATGAATTTGATTATGCGCAGATCTGTTTAGTTGCGAGTGCAGAGACTCCGCCCACACGCTCTTCTGATTGGCTGTGATTTGTGATTGATTTTGGAAAGACAGAAATCTGCTTATTTTTCGACCCTCTTAGAAGAAAACAAACACGACCCTAGGCATTTATTTGATTCAGTGGCAAAATTAATGAGAAATAAAGCTGTTTCCAAACAGCACAGCAGTAGTTCACTTTATGAACTATGCTTGCAAGATTGATAATATTAGAGAGAAATAGTGCGTTTGCAGAGAGACTCCGCCCACACGCTCTTCTGATTGGCTGTGATTTGAGATTGATTTGCAATGCATATGCAGGGAGACTCCGCCCACACACTCTTCTGATTGGCTGTGATTTGAGATTGATTTTGGAGCACAGCAGGAAGAAAAAAAACCCCAGAGGTTTTTCGCATTTTGTGGAAAGACAGCACTATTGCATACAGAAAAGCCTGAAGGCCAGAAATCTGCTTATTTTTCGACCCTCTTAGAAGAAAACAAACACGACCCTAGGCATTTATTTGATTCAGTGGCTAAATTAATGAAAAATAAAGCTGTTTCCAGAGCACAGCAGTAAGACTTTATGAACTTCTTTGCTTGCAAGATTGATTTTTATAAATTGAATTATAAAATTATAATTATTAGAAATAATTATAACCGTCAACTACTGTATTGCATCATTGTACTGTCCCAGAGGAAAAAATTCCATTCATTCATTACTATATGAGAGAAGATTGTCTAAACTCGTTAAATCATCTAAACCGACAACATGTATGTTAGACCCTATACCGACTAAGCAACTGAAAGAGATGCTCCCAGAGGTCATAGATCCTCTTCTTAATATCATTAATTCGTCTTTGTCTCTAGGATACGTACCAAAAACCTTTAAGCTGGCTATGATTAAACCGCTTGTTAAAAAAACGCAACTTGATCGTACAGAATTAGTCAATTACAGGCCGATCTCGAATCTGCCTTTTCTGTCAAAGATATTAGAAAAAGCAGTATCCTCACAACTGTGTTCATTTCTAGAAAGAAATGATATCTGAGGATTTCCAGTCCGGTTTTAGACCGTACCATAGTACCGAGACTGCTCTCATTAGAGTCACAAATGATTTGCTCTTATCATCCGATCGTGGTTGTATCTCTCTATTAGTGTTACTCGATCTTAGTGCTGCATTTGACACTATCGACCACAACATGCTTTTAAATAGTTTTGAAAATTATGTTGGCATTAGTGGAAATGCATTAGCATGGTTTAAATCATACTTATCTGACCGTTATCAGTTTGTAGCAGTAAATGAAGAGATGCCTCATCGATCACAAGTTCAGTATGGCGTACCACAAGGCTCAGTACTAGGACCGTAACCCTAATTCTAAAACCACTGTAAATATGAAGGATGCAAGACTACTCTATAGGTACTCAAGATTAACATGAGATTGGCAGAAACTGTGCGTGTTATGTACCCTTTAAAACTCTTTGTTTTTACAGTGTAGATGAATGATCCTTGTCACTTTCTCTTGAGAACACACAGCTTTCTCTACTAAGCGTGTCAGGTATTAGATGCGGTGTTTTATGTAACTCTGCATAATGCGTCGGTCGCGTGATGAATGCGGAGACACTGGGGTTTGCAGAGTGTCTTTACTTTTTAAGCTTCTATTCCCATGACTCTGATATATTTAGCTGCTCTATCCATTGTTGTCACAAAGCTTCTGGTAGGCCTGACCCAGCCGAGAGTGTTCTGTTCAATCTACAGGAGACTCGAATCAAGAGTGTTGGGTTTCTGGGTCACACAACTGCTGATACAAGCGTCTTACGGATATAAAACCTGAGAGCCGCAGACAAACCCATCCGTCGGTCCACTGTTTCAGACTTACACTGATGCCATAGAAGATCCTTTGGTAACACTTTACAATCAGGTTTCATTAGTTCATTACTTATTACTACTAATACTATACTACTAATTTCAACATTTACTAATACATTATTAAATTCAAAGGTTGTATTTGTGAACATTAGTTAATGCACTGTGAACATGAACAAACAATGAACAGCTGGATTTGTATTAACTAACATTAACAAAGATTAAAAAATACGGCAACACATGTATTGTTCATTGTTAGTTCATGTAAGTAAATGCAATAACTAATGTTAATAAATAAGACCTTAGTGTAAAGTGTTGCCGAACCATTTCTGGTTCCCCAAAGAACCTTTCAGCAAACCATCCTGAAAATAACCATTTTGTGGTTCTTATATAAAATAAAGAACCTTTTCATAAGAATCTTCCTCAGTGTTTGTTTTCCAGCACTAATATCTAAACATTCTTAAATCAAGATACATTTACTGGAGAAGAAGCGAAATGACTGAAGATATTAAGTCTTGTTTTCTGAAAAATTGATCAGAATTAAGTGACTTCATGCGTAAAACAAGATCAAATATCAGCCAATGGAAAATAAAGTTATTTCAAAGGGAAAACAAGATTATTTTTCTGACTCCATTGGGAGATATTTGTTCTTGTTTTGAGTGTCACTTAATTTTGACATTTTTCCGACAACACTTGATATTATTTGCATCTCCAAGTAATGTATTTATATATTTGTACTGGAAAACAAGACAGAAATACTGAGGTAGAATATTATTATTTTGTGTGATGTGAATGAAAAGATTCCATGGATGTTAAAAGCTCTTAGACTATCGAGGCCTATAAGAATGTATTTCAATCCCAACAAAGACTCTTTATACCAGAATAATATTTCCTCATGAATTTTGAAAATTGCCAGTGAGATTTAGGGGATTGGGTTTGATTGAAACATCTGACTGGAACAAGCACCGTGTTTTTTCTCTGAGCGCTGATGAGTCTGTGAGTGACAAAGAGAAATAATTTCCTCTTATGTAAATTTGTTTTCTCTCCATCTTTAGAGACGAGGGGCGGGAAATGAAAGCACACGACCAGCACTTACAACACAGACAGCAAAACGCATCATTCATCCAGCATCTGAACATCTCATCAGCGCTCGCCGAGAGGCCGGGAGTTGGCTGGAAATTAAAAATTAAAGGCCAGAAGTGCAGATGAAAAAAAGATGGAGACAAAGACGGAGAGAAGAACATGTTGAAGGCTTTATTCGCAAAAAGGAACAGCCTTCAAAATACAGAGAGAGAGAGAGAGAGAGAGAGAGAGAGAGAGAGAGAGAGAGAGAGAGAGAGAGAGAGAGAGAGAGAGAGAGAGAGAATAGCTATCAACCCACACACACAACTGAGAAACCAAACAATTAAAGAGAATGATTGTGGGCTGAAGGATTCATCCAGACAAGCTTGTGTGAGGACAGAAGACAGAAGACAGAATTAATCACTCTGGTTTGATAAACACAGGCTGATCTTCAGCAGCACTTCAGGCCCGTAACACTGAACATCACTGATGCAGAAGAGCAGAGCTTCATTCAGGACCAGATCAGTGTGACTGATGACATGTGGATGAGTGACACACTAAACTAGGGCTGATCTAGTTACAGTTATATGAAAGACATCATCATCATCGTCATCGTCATCATCATCGTCGTCATCGTCGTCGTCATCGTCATCGTCATCATCATCATCATCATCATCATCATCATCATCATCATCATCGTCATCATCATCGTCATCGTCATCACCATCACAGATGAAAACGTTCTTTCCATTTCAAAATTTCACCATTCAATTCAATTTTAATTCACAAACTTGCGATTCAATTCAGATTTCAATTTCGACTCAGTATTGATTCATTTGGATATTTCAGGTACAGCGCCAGAGGAAAACAGTCTGTGCTAATGCTGTAAACTAGGGAACCCTGTCAGTTGGTGCATTATTATAATAATTAAAATTAAAAACTAATTTGAAGGCTATATAAATTATACACTGCACATAAGAAAGTTTTTATAATAATAATAATAATAATAATAAAGTAATAATAACTTTGTAATGACATAATCATGTTTCTACTCCAATTCATTTTTTAAATATAAACATTTAAATGGTGGCTGTCATTAAAAAAAAAACATTTATTCAAATATAGGCAAAATTAATATTGAAGAACATGTTTAATATAAATATAATGAATATGTAATAGAGTGTATATGTTTATCAAAACAATATGAGTTATAGTTAGTTAACTCTGGAGTTTGGAGTTTATAGACACTGAAAGGCGTTTCTGGGGTAAATGTGACGTTATTGTTCTCCCGCTGTTTTACTGACGGTCGAAACACTGATTTATGGATTATATGAGACCTTATTGATTTCAGGAAGTTGTTCTGAATCTTCTGATGCTCATTGATGTTGATTTGCTGCTGTAACTAGTAGTAAAGAGGAAGAGATGATCGGTTCTTCTGTCACACACACACACACACACACACACACACTGACTGATTCACTGATGAAACTGACAGGATTTGAAAGCTGAAACTTCGTTTCATATCAAAAGTATTAAAGCACAAAGCTTACTGTTATTATTGGACGGCAGGAGCTACGGAAAATGTTTAGTTTTTTTCAGGCATCAATTCTTGAGATTGATCTATTTCGTTTTACATGTTTAAACAGTCTACGAACACTCTAAAAAATCTTGGGTTATTTTTTCTTCCCAAATCCTGGGTTAAGGCTTTTGGGTCTTTTTTATTTTATTTTATTTTTTTAGTATTTGGCTAGTTTTTGTGTAACCCATATCCTGGGTCAGACGTAACAACCCAGGGATTGAGTTATAGGGTTTTAGGGCTTTCTGTGATCTCTTCAGGAGAGAGCAGCTCCGTCAAAATGCTGCGTGTCTTCAGTAAAATACAGGAGTGTGTACATTTTATTTTATCTATAAATTCGTTACTCTGCTGTATATTGTTTAATTGTATGCAAGGCAACTTACAGGGGCACGAAGCGAGTCGCCTAAACGAGTGTCGTTCATAGTAAAAATTAATCAACTATGCTGGGTTAAATAAACAACCCAATTTGCTGGGTAAAATGAACCCAACATGTGTTCTGTCCTGCATTTACCCAGACCTTGGGTTGAAAGCAACACAAATTGGGTTGTTTTTAACCCAGTGTTTTTCAGAGTGAAGTAGCAACTCCTTTAACACTCACAATATAGGATGAATTCAGTTCTCAGACTAATCAGCTCCTGTTCTAATGAGTTTTGATTTGTTGTGTTCTAGCTGCAATTTTAAAAACAGAATCTAAGATTGGAATCGAACTGAAGCTGCTATTGAAGATCCCAGAGTCCCGTGTGAAAGGCTTTGAGCCGGACCGGGTCACACGGGCTCAATCGTCCCGTGGCTCTGGAACGGCTCGTGTCATTACAATCTCACCGCGACTGGGAAATATAATCCTGACGGCCTCCGGCTGAGCGTCTCCACGGGAGTGTGTCCCGTCACACACACATCACAGCAGGAGTGTGTCCTGTCACACACACATCACGACAGGACTCAGACGCCAGCCGGGAAACAAACGCCCTCAGATCGGCTCCAAACTCCAGCTCAATCACACACACACCCGAACGCTAGTAAACCTCATTATCAAGTGTTTGTTACTATTAAAATCACATTCTGCTTTACATTTCACAAGACAGATTCTGTGTTCGCCGCAGTCAAACTGCTCAAATCATGCTCTTCTTCCTCAGTGTTTCCAGCAGAAATATCTAAACATTATTAAATCAAGATATATCTCCTAAAATATACACAAAAAATTAGGGCTGTGGAACGAATAATCGCGATTAATCGCATCCAAAATAAAAGTTTCTTTACATAATGTATGTGTGTGTACTGTGTATAATTATTTTGTATATATAATTATGCATGTATATATTTAAGACATTTTGCATGTATATATTTTAAATATATTTATGCATAATTTATATTATATGTAAATATAAATATTTTATATATATAATTAATACATTTTTCTTAAATACTATACACATTGTGTATTTTATACAATATAATTATACACAGTACACACACACACACACATATATATATTATGTAAACAAACTTTTATTTTGGATGCGATTAATCGCAATTAATCGTTGCACAGCCCTATTAAAAATTTATCAAAATTAAGGGACTTTAAATTAAAAGTAAGTGACAAATATCTTCCAATGAGGTCAGAAAAATAAATGTAACTCAAAGGGAAATATATATATATTTTACATTATTGGCAGATATTTGTTCTTGTTTCAAGCAAAAACTCACTTAATTTTGATATTTCTTCAGAAATCAAAACTTAATATTTAATTTTCCTTTCTCAAGGATGTTTAGATACTTGTGCTGAGGAAGATGTTTAGCCTTCTGTTCATTGACCCGAGATCCTCATGCGTCACAAGCACTTTTCTTAAAGCATCAAAATCCTCTGTGTAAAACAACACCAGTCCACATTTAACATGAGAGTCTACGAGTCGCACTTCTAAACGGGGCTGACACTTTCAAATGAGCACATTTAACTTCTAGTTACTAGGCAACCATACATCCCATTAATCTCCAAATTACATAAAATGCAATTAGCCACATACTCTTCATGCATGCAAAATTTGGTGAGTGTTCACCATGGGAATATGAAGTTATAGCCATTCAAACAGGCATTAATAATGACAGAAGCAATGGGAAGTTAATCGGATAAAAACACTCTCCAATTAAACGCGGGACGAGTTACTCGTCACATTCTCCAACAGGAAGAGCATCTCGGATAAATGATGTTTTTACTCCGGTTATTAGTGGCTGTGTGTGTGATGAGACTATCATATTCAGTCGCACACACACACACTGTACTGACAGCAAAACTGCATATTAAAGCTGCTCTTCCTCACGAGAAGATGAAGATTGCAGACATAGATCTTCAAGTTTCATGTATGTATTGTGGGAATCAGGAAACAGCGGATCAGTTTTTTATTCTGTGTAAAGCTCAAATTATGACAATTTTGACTAATTTCGACTGTCATCATCTAACAATTCATTTTAATTTAGAATATATCATAATTTAGATATATGGTCAATTTCACCAATGTACTGTATATATAATTTAGACATTTTATGACAGTTGAAAATATGAATGTCAAAAATGATGACAATTTTTTTTGAAATTATAACAAAGTTGAAATTACGACAGACAAAATTATGACAGTCGAATTTCTGACATAAAATGTCGAAATTATGACAATTTTTTTTTGCAATTATGACAAATTTGAAATTATGGCAGTTGAAATTGACAAATTGTCGAAATTATGACAAAATGTCGAAATTATGACAAAATGTCGAAATTATGACAACATTTTTTGAAATTATAACAAAGTTGAAATTATGAAAGTCGAATTTATGACATAAAACGTCGAAATTATAAAGTTGACATTATGACAGTCAAAATAGACAAAATGTCAAAACTACGACAAAGTTTAAATTATGACTGTCGAAATTATGACAGTAAAAATGATGACATACCAAGTTGAAATTATGAGAATAATTTTTTTTAATTATGACATACCATGTTGAAATTATGACAGTCAATTATGAGATAAAATGTTGAAATTATGACAAGTTGAAATTGACAAGTTGAAATTATGACGTCAGTTAAAAAAATGATGACAAAAACTGAGATAAAAGTTTAAATTGATGTTAAAATTATTACGTAATATAATTTCACATAATTTAGACAATAAATTCCATCTTAGTATGACATAATTTTGACTTTTTTATGCCATAATTAAGATTTACCAAAGCATGATTATTGCTTGTGAGGTGTAAATAAATATGAAGCGTTGAGAGGTAAACACGGTAGGAAGTGAAGAGAGTGAGAGCATTTCTACACAACACCAGAGTCGTGTGAAACTGCCAGATCAGCAGAAGGTATTGATCAGGAGAACAAGAGTCTGCCAAACCGAGCCGTTCCTCATATTTCTATGGAGAGAGATAGGCCGGTGTGGAGGAGATCATAACTCATTCTGATGGTGATTTATGGATGGGCTTCAGAAAGGGTCACTTATTTCCTGAAAGACCGTTTAAAAGAGCAAAAGTAGAGATCAAATCAGAGGCTCTGAAGAACAATTCTACAGCAGACTGAATCTGATCTGATAGTCTGACCATAGACGATGATGGAAATTCAGCTTTGATCACAGGAATATATTCACATGGAAAACAGCTGATTTACATTGGAATAATATTTCACAATTTTTACTGTATTTTTGATCAAATAAAAGCAGCTTTGATGAGCAGAAGAGACTCTTTCAGAACACTAAAAAAATTAATTCAAAGTTTAATTGAAATTGAAATTTAATTCAAACTTTTGACCGGAAGTTATTTATTGCAATAAATAGTCAAACCAAAAATTATTCAGACACCAGATATCATTTTTTATACGTTCTACTAGTGTGATCAGGACACTATAGTTCAGTTCTGTAAGTGAGGAGAGCAGAATAAAGTAAACTGTGACACATTATACCCAAATATTCTTCATTCAGTGACTACCAGTGACATTAATGAACATTTGGGCCCAAAAATGATTCGGACACTTTGAGTTGATCATGTTCTGCTGAAGTGTGTTTTCTTTAATTGCTAATGCTCTTTTTACACACACACTGAACACAATGAAGCATTGCTTGGTGATTGGTTGAGCTAAACTGGTATTATCTAATTGTGTAGTTAAATTTAACAGCTGACAGATATTCAACATAATTCATGTGTGAGACAGTCTAACAGAAGGACGGACAAAACCAGTCAAATATCAGCTGAGTTCTGCTCATATTTTATTACCATTTTCTAAACTATAGCGAATAAACTGTCTGAATAAATCTTGGTTTGACTGTATATTCCTATTACCATGAAAGTTATTGCTCAGAAATTGCTCATGAGACTTAATGGAGTTCTCAGTGCAAACGTTGGTATCATGAGACAAAACAATGTGACTTTATGTTATAAAAAACATAAAATAAAATAAAAACTGTAGAGGAAACATGAGATTACTGGTGCTTTTCCTCTTCATTTGCTCTGGATCTAATCTGAGGCTGAGAGAACGAGATCTGGTGTGTGACTCTGACAGATAGTGTCTTTCTCGGGTCATTCAGAGGATAAATCTCACACGACACACGCGCCTTAAATTAATTAACCGCTGCGGTCCAGATTAATGGAAAAATTAATTTGTAATTACTTAAGGCCTTCTTAAGCGGTAAATCTCAGCGCGGCCTGGTTTCAGAGAAGAAGAGCGCAGGGTAATTAGAGGAGCAGAATTACCCAGGGTGCCGAGCGACTGTGGCGTTCTTACTGTACTTACTGTAGGTCATGTGATGATTATCATCATCATCTGTTCATTAGTTCACTTGTGCGAGCTGCAGGGGTTTGAAGACTGATGTGGATATGAATGTGAACGTCATCTTACCTTCCCAAAGCTCCCCTTCCCAATGGCCCGCAGGATCTGGAAGTGATCGAAATTCACTGCAAAGGAAAGGAAAGAAGAACATTAATAAAGGAAATGCAACTATTAATGGGTACAAAGTCAATTGACCCATCGCAGGGAGTTTGATTGACAGGTGATCTGACCAATCATAATCCGCCATCCGCCGAATCCGCCATTTTTGAGTTCGAGTTCGTAGATTAACGTTGGATCTGAACTTGAAGAACGGAGTGTCCTGACGTCTTTCCGCGGTTAAAACAACATTCCTTCTGATGTTCATTCATGTTTATTTGATGCTATAAATGAACTAGAAGGAAGAGATGATCGGTTCATGAGCAGCTTTAACTGAGCGATCCGTCAGACACATTAAAGAGCAACAAAACCATATTGATTGTTTAAATTTTGTTAAAAAATTACCAAATTTGAAAGGTGAGACTTTGTTTCATATCAAAAGTATCCTGGTCTGTCGTGTGTGTCAGTGTGTTGTCAGTGTCCTCTCTGCTCCTCGGTGTGTGTTTCACTGCGTGAGAACATGGTGTGTGTGTGAGAGAGGCGTGGCTTGTCGAACATAGCAACAGTAACTATAGGGGGCGGGTCTTTGAGAACGGTCAATTCTGTCATCATTTACCCACCATCATGTTGATAACATGTCTCAATTAAAACAGAATTAAAATAATGACATAAAATTATGACAGTCAAAATTATTTGATTGTCATAATTTCAACATTTTACGTCATTATTCTGACTGTCAATTTCAACTAACTTCGACTGTCATAACATATCTAAATTATATATACACTAAGTCCAAATTATGACATCAAATGTCAAAATTATGACAAGGTTGAAATTATGACAATTTTGACTAATTTCGACTGCCATCTTTTCATCATCTTGGGCCCTATCTTACACCCAGCGCTGCAGCGACGGCGCGACGCAAGTGTGTTTTGCTAGTTTCAGCCCGACGCGGTTTTCATTTTCACGTCCTGCACCGCGTTGTTTAAATAGCAAATGCATTTGCGCCCATTTGTGCGCCCATGGTCAGCTGGTCTGAGAACGAGTGTGTGTTCTGGCACATTGGAGCGTTGCTATTTTGACCAACTGAAACCATGCACCGGGAGCACCGACCATTTTTCCCGTCGTTAAACTAGCAAAAGTGGATTCGGACACGCCCTAAGTGAACTTGCGCCGTGCACTTTAGACCATGCGCTTAGTCGTTAAAATATGGCCCCTTATGTTAATTTTGACTTATCATAATTTAGACAGTTGGTCAATTTCTAAATTATGGCAGTCACAATTATGACAAAATGTCGAAATTATGACATATCAAGTTGAAATTATGATAATAAAAATTTAAAATTATGACATACCATGTTGAAATTATGACAGTCAATTATGAGATAAAATGTTGAAATTATGACGAGTTGAAATTGACAAGTCAAAATTATGACGTCAATTAAAAAATTATGACAAAAACTGAGATAAAAGTTTAAATTGATGTCAAAATTATGACATAAAATAATTTTACACAATTTTGACTTTAAAAACTCAAAATTATGAAATACTAAGACGAAATTTACTTAAGTCAAAATAATGTAAAATTAAATTACGTCATAATTTTGACTTTTTATGTCATAATTATGATTTACCAAAGCATGATTATTTCTTGTGAGGTGTAAATGCGCTTCCATAAATATGAAGCATTGAGAGGTAAACACGGAAGGAGAAACACCAGATTCATGCAAAACTGTCAATCAATACTTCAGGTCATAAAAAACTCCAGCGCGTGTGTGTGTGTGTGTGTGTGTGTGTGTGTGTGTGTAGTCATGAGAAAACCAGCTCATCGATTTAACCTTTATCCAGTCAGCAGAAAACAAACCTCCAACACAACAAATCACATTATTATGATACTGTCTTCATATCGAACGCATTAACAAATGCTGCAAATGACGGCTTTAATAGTAATTAATTAATAGAATGACTTTAATAGTGATTACGTGAAGCTAAATTAAGCCACTCTGAGATGCATTAGGAGATTTATATTCAGAGAAGTCAGAGCTTATGCGATTTGATTTCATTAGATCTGTATTTAACGATAACATGTTTTGAGTGATGCGCTCTAAACACCTTTTTTCCTTTTCAAATGTCGTCTTTCATGAAAACGATTTTCCGAAGCAGAGATGCACTATAGATTTGAGATGAAGCTTCCGTCCACTAATGGCTTGTGCTTCTTTCTAACAGCATTCTCTCACACACACGCGCACACACACACACACACTCACACACACACTTAAGAGGACGCCTCGGGTCACTGCTGAAGAGGAGATGTGAGTGTTTCCGTGTCGAGTCGGTCTAAAGACTCCCAGCATCTCATTCTTACTTGAACCTGTTTATCATTTATTTATAAAGCGCTTTTCCCGACACAAGCAGTGAGCCGTGGAGCTCGTTCACACACACACACACACACACACAACATTTTAGAAGATAATTACGACTTTTTATCCTGTTCCTTCAGTATACATCTATAGCGTGTGTGTGTGTGTGTGTGTGTTTCATGTTCCTTTAGTAAACGTCTATAGCGTGTGTGTATGTGTGTGTTCGTGTGTGTTTTTCATGTTACTTTAGTATACGTCTATTGTGTGTGTGTATGTGTGTGTTTCATGTTCCTTAAGCATACGTCTATAGTGTGTGTGTGTGTGTATAAGTGTGTTCGTTCGTGTGTGCGTTTCATGTTCCTTTAGTATACGTCTATAGTGTGTGTGTGTGTGTGTGTATGAGTGTGTTTGTGTGTGTGTGTGTTTCATGTTCCTTTAGTAAACGTCTATAGTGTGTGTGTGTGTGTGTATGAGTGTGTTCGTTCGTGTGTGTTTCATGATCCTTTAGTATACGTCTATAGCGTGTGTATGTGTGTGTTCGTGTGTGTTTTTCATGTTACTTTAGTATACGTCTATTGTGTGTGTGTATGTGTGTGTGTGTTTCATGTTCCTTAAGCATACGTCTATAGCGTGTGTGTGTGCGCGTGTATGTGTATGAGTGTGTTCGTGTGTGTGTGTGTTTCATGTTCCTTTAGTAAACGTCTATAGCATGTGTGTGTGTGTGTGTGCATGTGTATGAGTGTGTTCGTGTGTGTGTGTTTCATGTTCCTTTAGTAAACGTCTATAGCATGTGTGTGTGTGTGTGCATGTGTATGAGTGTGTTCGTGTGTGTGTGTGTGTGTGTGTTTCATGTTCCTTAAAGGAGAAGTTCACTTTCAAAAAAACTTTTGCTGATAATTTACTCACCCCCATGTCATCCAAGATGTCCATGTCTTTCTTTCTTCAGTCGCAAAGAAATTAAGGTTTTTGATGAAAACATTCCAGGATTTCCCCCCATGTAATGGATTCTATTGGGACCCAAACGGTAGAAGGTCCAAATGACAGTTTAAGTGCAGCTTCAAAGGGCTTTAAACGATACCAGACGATGAATAAGGGTCTTATCTAGCGAAACGATCGGTCATTTCCAAAATAAATAAAAAAGTTTAAGTTTTATAAGCACAAATGCTCGCCTTGCTCTGTTCTGTGATGCGCGTTCGTGACGTCACGTAATACGCAATTACGTTGAAAAGGTCACGCTTGAAAAATTTCTGTCCTGAAGAAAATGTTCTTTTTGGCTTTTTAATATTAAAACACCCAGGATACGCACACGAAATGGGCATTTTAAACGATAAACTGACACAAATACATTTGAAAATGTGTATATGGTCCTCCTTCCGCACATTTGTAAACACGTCAAGTGTGACCTTTTCAACGTAATTGCGTATTACGTGACGTCTTCAACGCGCATCACAGAACAGAGCAAGGCGAGCGTTTGTGCTTATAAAACTTAAACTTTTTTATTTATTTTGGAAATGACCGATCGTTTCGCTAGATAAGACCCTTATTCATCGTCTGGTATCGTTTAAAGCCCTTTGAAGCTGCACTTAAACTGTCATTTGGACCTTCTACCGTTTGGGTCCCAATAGAATCCATTACATGGGGGGAAATCCTGGAATGTTTTCATCAAAAACCTTAATTTCTTTGCGACTGAAGAAAGAAAGACATGGACATCTTGGATGACATGGGGGTGAGTAAATTATCAGTAAAAGTTTTTTTGAAAGTGAACTTCTCCTTTAAGCATACGTCTATAGCGTGTGTGAGTGTGTGTGTTTCATGTTCCTTAAGCATACATCTATAGCGTGTGTGTGTGTGTATGTGTATGAGTGTGTGTGTGTGTGTATGTGTGTGTGTGTGTGTGTGTGTGGTGTGTACTTGTACAACTATCTTTGTGAGGACCAGTTTGAGTGTTAGAGCATTGGAGTGAGGACAGAGAGAGTAAAGTGAGGACATGTTGGCCGGTCCTCAGTCTCTGAGAGCCTTTAAAGGCCTGTTTGAGGGTCAAGACTTGGTTTTAGGGATCAGGTTATAATGAGGTTAAGGGTCGGTTTAGGGTCAGGGGTCGGGTTAGGCACTTAGTTGTGATGGGTAAGGTTAGGGTAAGTGGCTAGAGATTGCATTGTGTCAATGATCGTCCTCATACAGATAGATGTACAAGAATGTGTGTGTGTGTGTGTGTGTGTGTTCCTGCAGTTCTTGGCTGTGTGAGTCTGTGGGAAGTTTGGCGCCGCTTTATCAGACTTAAAAAGACTAGATAAGAAACGGCAGCCGTTCTGATGACTAATAATGTTTAGCCATTTGTTCTCTGGAACGTAATCAGCGTCTGGATGCTCGAGTTCCCAGAATATGCAATAAACCTGCTTTGATCTGACAGTTACAGAGATATTAAACAATAACGATCTTCTCCACACACACACACAGATCACAGCTGAAGTTTTCTTTTATATTTAATATTTATTATTATTTTTTACGCTCGTGTGAGTCAGCAGATCTGAGACGGATGATGATGGACTCGTGCCAACATCATGAAGATTCCCAATCGCCTGCTAATGGATCCCAGAGCCAACAACAACACTGATGAAAACTGTATCGCCACAAAATATAACGTCCAGCAATCTCACAAGAAGGACACATTATATATGATATACCCACACTGTAAAAAATGTGTTACATTTACGGTAAAAAACGGTAGCTGTGGATGCCAGAAATGTACAGTAAAAAAATAATAATAATACGGTAGCAGCATTTAAGCAAAAAAACATATTTCACTATCTGATATAATGTTAATTTACAGACTTATTGAAGTACTAATATCTGTTTTGTATCATTGTAATACACCGACAACCACCAATCACAGCAGTGACGAGAGTCACATGATCAATCAAAGCTCAGGAAAGCAGATTTTCCACAAGATCGTTAATACTAATATAGAAGCTTCAGTGTCATTCACACACACACACTAACGTTAACACACATGAAATAAAAAATACAATAAACATTCATTTAACAACATTAAATGTAACATAAAACCCTAATGTACATAACTGATTGGAAAAAGCTATGAAGAAACAGTTATTTCAACAAAAATACATTAAATGTGAAGTGTCACGCAGGGAATTGTGGGAATGTCAATTTACGTTTTTTCACTATAAATTCTACAATGACTTGTTCTTTTTTACCTCCAAACACTGTCAATTTAACGGTATTTTACTGTAAAAACAGTTAGATCTATCAGTTATTTACCGTATATAGTACGGAAACTTTCTGTAAACCAATTAACAGTTTTTCACTTTTAAAACTTTCACAGTCTTTTACCGTTAAAATCACGATACATTTTATTACAGTGCAACTTAAGTGAAACTAATAATTGTCAATAAGGTGAACTTTGACTAGTTATCCTGCAATCGTAAAGAATGAAAATATTTAGAAAAACTAATATTTAAACTATTTAATGTTGCATGATAAAAGACTTTCATAGAAACATTTGCATACAGTTCATTAATGTAAAGTGAAATATATTATATAGTTTATATCTTCTCTGAATGTAAGTCTATTATCGTCTAGCTCTAATCTGATAAATGCAACTAAAAGGCATGAAAATATTAAGATATTATAAACACTAACATCATGATTTTCTGCTTTGAATCAATGTATTGTAAAAGTGCATAAATCTGACTTGACATGAACAAAAATATTAAGAATACTAATATTTAAATGATTTTAATGTTGCATGATTAAAGACTTAAAGAAACGTATAATTACAGCAGCTAATATACGAAACACATCACCAGAAGCCAAAACAACTTTATGAATGTATATTTTTAGTTTCATGTTGACTTTAAGCATCTGTATTTTATTATATGATTTTGCTGAAGCTTTGGATTATTCCCCGACAGCGCTTCAGTGTTCGTGGGCAGAAGCTGCAGAAAAGCCACAGACAGGAAGTCATTAGTGTCACTTCCTGTCGGAGGTCCATCTCGTCCCACACTCCTCCACACACAC
>CM040784.1:34849199-34869199 GCA_022829085.1 Abramis brama | reverse complement strand
TTATTATTTCTACAGCGCTTTAGTCAAGTCAGCTTTATTATTTCTACAGCGCTTTAGTCAAGTCAACTTTATTATTTCTACAGCGCTTTAGTCAAGTCAGCTTTATTATTTCTACAGCGCTTTAGTCAAGTCAGCTTTATTATTTCTACAGCGCTTTAGTCAAGTCAACTTTATTATTTCTACAGCGCTTTAGTCAAGTCAACTTTATTATTTCTACAGCGCTTTAGTCAAGTCAGCTTTAGCATTTCTACAGCGCTTTAGTCAAGTCAGCTTTATTATTTCTACAGCGCTTTAGTCAAGTCAACTTTATTATTTCTACAGCGCTTTAGTCAAGTCAGCTTTAGCATTTCTACAGCGCTTTAGTCAAGTCAGCTTTATTATTTCTACAGCGCTTTAGTCAAGTCAGCTTTATTATTTCTACAGCGCTTTAGTCAAGTCAGCTTTAGCATTTCTACAGCGCTTTAGTCAAGTCAACTTTATTATTTCTACAGCGCTTTAGTCAAGTCAGCTTTATTATTTCTACAGCGCTTTAGTCAAGTCAGCTTTATTATTTCTACAGCGCTTTAGTCAAGTCAACTTTATTATTTCTACAGCGCTTTAGTCAAGTCAACTTTATTATTTCTACAGCGCTTTAGTCAAGTCAGCTTTAGCATTTCTACAGCGCTTTAGTCAAGTCAGCTTTATTATTTCTACAGCGATTTCTACAGCGCTTTAGTCAAGTCAGCTTTATTATTTCTACAGCGCTTTAGTCAAGTCAACTTTATTATTTCTACAGCGCTTTAGTCAAGTCAACTTTATTATTTCTACAGCGCTTTAGTCAAGTCAGCTTTATTATTTCTACAGCACTTTAGTCAAGTCAACTTTATTATTTCTACAGCGCTTTAGTCAAGTCAGCTTTATTATTTCTACAGCGCTTTAGTCAAGTCAGCTTTATCATTTCTACAGCGCTTTAGTCAAGTCAGCTTTATTATTTCTACAGCGCTTTAGTCAAGTCAGCTTTATTATTTCTACAGCGCTTTAGTCAAGTCAGCTTTAGCATTTCTACAGCGCTTTAGTCAAGTCAGCTTTATTATTTCTACAGCGATTTCTACAGCGCTTTAGTCAAGTCAGCTTTATTATTTCTACAGCGCTTTAGTCAAGTCAACTTTATTATTTCTACAGCGCTTTAGTCAAGTCAACTTTATTATTTCTACAGCGCTTTAGTCAAGTCAGCTTTATTATTTCTACAGCACTTTAGTCAAGTCAACTTTATTATTTCTACAGCGCTTTAGTCAAGTCAGCTTTATTATTTCTACAGCACTTTAGTCAAGTCAGCTTTATCATTTCTACAGCGCTTTAGTCAAGTCAGCTTTATTATTTCTACAGCGCTTTAGTCAAGTCAGCTTTATTATTTCTACAGCGCTTTAGTCAAGTCTAGTTTATTATTTCTACAGCGCTTTAGTCAAGTCAGCTTTATTATTTATACAGCGATTTCTACAGCGCTTTAGTCAAGTCAGCTTTATTATTTCTACAGCGCTTTAGTCAAGTCAGCTTTATCATTTCTACAGCGCTTTAGTCAAGTCAGCTTTATTATTTCTACAGCGCTTTAGTCAAGTCAACTTTATTATTTCTACAGCGCTTTAGTCAAGTCAACTTTATTATTTCTACAGCGCTTTAGTCAAGTCAGCTTTATCATTTCTACAGCGCTTTAGTCAAGTCAGCTTTATTATTTCTACAGCGATTTCTACAGCGCTTTAGTCAAGTCAGCTTTATTATTTCTACAGCGCTTTAGTCAAGTCAACTTTATTATTTCTACAGCGCTTTAGTCAAGTCAACTTTATTATTTCTACAGCGCTTTAGTCAAGTCAGCTTTATTATTTCTACAGCACTTTAGTCAAGTCAGCTTTATTATTTCTACAGCGCTTTAGTCAAGTCAACTTTATTATTTCTACAGCGCTTTAGTCAAGTCAACTTTATTATTTCTACAGCGCTTTAGTCAAGTCAGCTTTAGCATTTCTACAGCGCTTTAGTCAAGTCAGCTTTATTATTTCTACAGCGCTTTAGTCAAGTCAGCTTTATTATTTCTACAGCGCTTTAGTCAAGTCAGCTTTATTATTTCTACAGCGCTTTAGTCAAGTCTAGTTTATTATTTCTACAGCGCTTTAGTCAAGTCAGCTTTATTATTTATACAGCGATTTCTACAGCGCTTTAGTCAAGTCAGCTTTATTATTTCTACAGCGCTTTAGTCAAGTCAGCTTTATCATTTCTACAGCGCTTTAGTCAAGTCAGCTTTATTATTTCTACAGCGCTTTAGTCAAGTCAGCTTTATTATTTCTACAGCGCTTTAGTCAAGTCAGCTTTATTATTTATACAGCGATTTCTACAGCGCTTTAGTCAAGTCAGCTTTATTATTTCTACAGCGCTTTAGTCAAGTCAGCTTTATCATTTCTACAGCGCTTTAGTCAAGTCAGCTTTATTATTTCTACAGCGCTTTAGTCAAGTCAACTTTATTATTTCTACAGCGATTTCTACAGCGCTTTAGTCAAGTCAGCTTTATTATTTCTACAGCGCTTTAGTCAAGTCAGCTTTATTATTTCTACAGCGATTTCTACAGCGCTTTAGTCAAGTCAGCTTTATTATTTCTACAGCGCTTTAGTCAAGTCAGCTTTATTATTTCTACAGCGCTTTAGTCAAGTCAGCTTTATTATTTCTACAGCGATTTCTACAGCGCTTTAGTCAAGTCAGCTTTATTATTTCTACAGCGCTTTAGTCAAGTCAACTTTATTATTTCTACAGCGCTTTAGTCAAGTCAACTTTATTATTTCTACAGCGCTTTAGTCAAGTCAGCTTTATTATTTCTACAGCACTTTAGTCAAGTCAACTTTATTATTTCTACAGCGCTTTAGTCAAGTCAGCTTTATTATTTCTACAGCACTTTAGTCAAGTCAGCTTTATCATTTCTACAGCGCTTTAGTCAAGTCAGCTTTATTATTTCTACAGCGCTTTAGTCAAGTCAGCTTTATTATTTCTACAGCGCTTTAGTCAAGTCTAGTTTATTATTTCTACAGCGCTTTAGTCAAGTCAGCTTTATTATTTATACAGCGATTTCTACAGCGCTTTAGTCAAGTCAGCTTTATTATTTCTACAGCGCTTTAGTCAAGTCAGCTTTATCATTTCTACAGCGCTTTAGTCAAGTCAGCTTTATTATTTCTACAGCGCTTTAGTCAAGTCAACTTTATTATTTCTACAGCGCTTTAGTCAAGTCAACTTTATTATTTCTACAGCGCTTTAGTCAAGTCAGCTTTATCATTTCTACAGCGCTTTAGTCAAGTCAGCTTTATTATTTCTACAGCGATTTCTACAGCGCTTTAGTCAAGTCAGCTTTATTATTTCTACAGCGCTTTAGTCAAGTCAACACTTTATTATTTCTACAGCGCTTTAGTCAAGTCAGCTTTATTATTTCTACAGCACTTTAGTCAAGTCAGCTTTATTATTTCTACAGCGCTTTAGTCAAGTCAACTTTATTATTTCTACAGCGCTTTAGTCAAGTCAACTTTATTATTTCTACAGCGCTTTAGTCAAGTCAGCTTTAGCATTTCTACAGCGCTTTAGTCAAGTCAGCTTTATTATTTCTACAGCGCTTTAGTCAAGTCAGCTTTATTATTTCTACAGCGCTTTAGTCAAGTCAGCTTTATTATTTCTACAGCGCTTTAGTCAAGTCTAGTTTATTATTTCTACAGCGCTTTAGTCAAGTCAGCTTTATTATTTATACAGCGATTTCTACAGCGCTTTAGTCAAGTCAGCTTTATTATTTCTACAGCGCTTTAGTCAAGTCAGCTTTATCATTTCTACAGCGCTTTAGTCAAGTCAGCTTTATTATTTCTACAGCGCTTTAGTCAAGTCAGCTTTATTATTTCTACAGCGCTTTAGTCAAGTCAGCTTTATTATTTATACAGCGATTTCTACAGCGCTTTAGTCAAGTCAGCTTTATTATTTCTACAGCGCTTTAGTCAAGTCAGCTTTATCATTTCTACAGCGCTTTAGTCAAGTCAGCTTTATTATTTCTACAGCGCTTTAGTCAAGTCAACTTTATTATTTCTACAGCGATTTCTACAGCGCTTTAGTCAAGTCAGCTTTATTATTTCTACAGCGCTTTAGTCAAGTCAGCTTTATTATTTCTACAGCGATTTCTACAGCGCTTTAGTCAAGTCAGCTTTATTATTTCTACAGCGCTTTAGTCAAGTCAGCTTTATTATTTCTACAGCGCTTTAGTCAAGTCAGCTTTATTATTTCTACAGCGATTTCTACAGCGCTTTAGTCAAGTCAGCTTTATTATTTCTACAGTGCTTTAGTCAAGTCAGCTTTATTATTTCTACAGCGCTTTAGTCAAGTCAGCTTTATCATTTCTACAGCGCTTTAGTCAAGTCAGCTTTATTATTTCTACAGCGATTTCTACAGCGCTTTAGTCAAGTCAGCTTTATTATTTCTACAGTGCTTTAGTCAAGTCAGCTTTATTATTTCTACAGCGCTTTAGTCAAGTCAGCTTTATCATTTCTACAGCGCTTTAGTCAAGTCAGCTTTATCATTTCTACAGCGCTTTAGTCAAGTCAACTTTATTATTTCTACAGCGATTTCTACAGCGCTTTAGTCAAGTCAGCTTTATTATTTCTACAGTGCTTTAGTCAAGTCAGCTTTATTATTTCTACAGCGCTTTAGTCAAGTCAGCTTTATTATTTCTACAGCGCTTTAGTCAAGTCAGCTTTATCATTTCTACAGCGCTTTAGTCAAGTCAACTTTATTATTTCTACAGCGATTTCTACAGCGCTTTAGTCAAGTCAGCTTTATTATTTCTACAGTGCTTTAGTCAAGTCAGCTTTATTATTTCTACAGCGCTTTAGTCAAGTCAGCTTTATCATTTCTACAGCGCTTTAGTCAAGTCAGCTTTATCATTTCTACAGCGCTTTAGTCAAGTCAGCTTTATTATTTCTACAGCGCTTTAGTCAAGTCAGCTTTATTATTTCTACAGCGCTTTACAATACTGAGTGTTTCAAAGCAGCTTTACAGTGATAGCAGGAAAATAATGCAACAGAGTTTGTTTCCAGAAGAAAATAGCGTCACAGTCCAGCTTAAGTAAGTTCAGTGATGATTAATTTCTGTTGTAAAAAAGTTATTAATTTAGTTCATTTATATATATATATCCTCTCTGGAGAAAACCGTGATGTCATCGTCCAGCTTTATACAGTAGATCGCTTCAGTGAAGCTTCAGACTGATAAACAGGAATATTACAGTCAGAATCAATGATTCAATCAAAAACATTAGAGTCATTATTCAGATCAACTCAGTTCACGTTTTGTTCTCATCTGATCAGGGCATTAAATCAATAATATTAATTCTGTTTTTTAAACCAAAGTGAGCGAGCCAGAACATCACTCTGCATGTTCACTGCCGACATTCTCCTTCATCTTCCTGTGATTCAGAGGTTTCAGATCAGAAACCGTCGTTAGTTCAGTGGAAATTAACAAATGTCTAAAGCACATAATATGACTCTTGTCTTTGGGATGTCTTACTAAATACATCATTATATATTAAAGTAAAATCAATCAAAACTAACTTTATCTGGACAATAACTTTATTCTAGAGCTGCTGTAAAGCCAAACAATCTCTGTTACTGTAATCTCCTATTATCACTGTAAAGCTGCTTTAGAACATCTATATTGTTAAAGCGCTGTATAAATGAAGGAGACTTGACTAGACTAAAGAGAACTTGAGAAAGAGCAGATCATATTTGTTAAATATAGGGTGAGATACAAACTTCTTATCTGGTATGATTCTGTCTGATGTCTTTTAGAGCATTATATGTTGTAAAAGTCTTTGGTTCGGAAGCAGAACTTCATGAGAGAACAATCAAACAGATGTTCAGAAGAAGCAAAGCAGCACAAGATGTTCCTCCGTAAATCAAACACTGTGAAGGCAGACGACGTGAAGTCTGGCCCTGAAACATCACTCGTCCCTGGAGATAAAGAGCACGAGCTTCAGGATCTCATGATAATCGATACGACTGTCTGCAGAAACACAAGGGCAGGAGAAACACCAACACCACACTTCATCACAACACCAGATGCGTCTCCACACAGCGCTGAGCAATCCACTTCTGCACACAAAACACTCGCAAATCAAGCACACTGCAAAAACAGTGTGCTTTTCTTTCTTAGATATTTGGAGTGGAAACCAGACAAAACTATCCAAGAATTCTTAAATCAAGATGTATTTACTAGATAAGTGACATTAGATAAGATATTAAGTCTTGTTTTCCAGGGAAATAAAAATTGAGTGAGTTTTTGCTTAAAACAAAAAATTATCTGCCAATGGGGTCAGAAAAATAATCTTAATTCAAACATAAACAAGATTATTTTTCTCACCCCATTGGCAGATCATTTTGTTTGTTTTAAGCAAAAACTCAATTTTTATTTATTTCCCCAGAAAACAAGACATAATATCTTATTATGTTCGGGAACACACTCGTGTGAGACGCTTCCGGAGGGAATTACACCAAATCATCCTGATCACACACTTCCAGAAACACCAAACCAACATTAGAGACGCTGCGACGCCATTGGTCCACTGGTTACTCCAGTTATCCAATCACAGCCTCCGCTGAGTCACATGAGGTTTGAGGGATTTATTCAGTAAATGTGTTTCTGTTGTAGTTTATGTGCATGTTTTCTTATCGGATAAATAAAATTATACGTTTTCATTTAAAGTACAAAAATAACTCAAACTAAAACTTAAATAAAAACTATACCGATATATTTAACAAAGAAAGACAAAAATGCAAAAAAAAATTACTCAAACTTTTAACTAAAATAGAAAACAGAAAATATAAAAATAAAAACTAATTCAAAACTTTAATAAAAACTCAAATAGAATCTCAATGACACTATAATAATACTGCATCCATCCAGGGTTATTATAGTCAACTTAAACTAAAACCATTCACAAAATTCACTTTAAAAGAAAAAAATATTTTAAAAAACTTATTTTATTTCAGCTAGTTGCCAAAACAGCATCTCATTTTCATTTAATTTACCTTGATGTAGCTACTAAAATAACTAAAACTGAAATAAAAATGGATAAAAACTATATAGATGCATTTAAAAATTAACTGGCAAAAATGACACACAAAAAAACCCACAAAAAGTATTAAAACTTTAAAAGAAAATAATTATTACTTTTTTAATATTATTATTATTATTATTATTATTATTATTATTATTATTAATAAAAATAATAAACAATTCTTCCACCGATCGTTCATCAGCCGAACTACAGGCTGTTTAACTGCCAGCGTAACAATAATACAGAGTAAAAACAGAATTGTGCATCACATGTGTCCGTACAGTATAAGGTCTATTTCCCGGATTAGAATGTGTCTCATCCAATCAGATCGCAGGACTTTGTGAAGGTGCTTTAATTCAGTTATCACGGAGTAATCACTGATCGTCCAGCTCTCACACAGACGAGAACGGAGAAACTCAGAGAATCCGAGAGAGACGAGGCCTTAAGCAGCGCGTTTCATCTTCTTTAAGGATTACAGAAGAACACACACACACATACACACACATCTTGTGATCTTCAAAGCTTGTGCACGAGCACGTGGGTGTGTCGCACGTTTACCATGGTTAGATGTAGTATGGAAGCACATTTCCACCACATAAGAGACAAAATAATGCTCTGATGAATCATAATTAAGAGATGAAAAGTCAAAATGATACTAAATCAACATTATGAGATTAAAGCCAAAATTATGACATAAAATGTTTAAATTATGAGTCATAATAATTATGCGATAAATTGAAAATTGAGATAAAAATGTGAAATTATGACATACTAAATTGAAATTATGAGATTCAAAGTCAAACTTAAAAAAAAAAAATCTTTATGATATATAAACTCAAAACTATGACAAAATGTTGAAATTATGACAGAATTATGAGGTAAAGTCAAAATTATGACATATTAAATCAAACTTTTTTTTTAATTCATATACTAAATTGAAGGTACAGTATGAGATTAAAAAGTCAAACTTATGACAATATTGAAATTATGAGTCAGAATTGAGATAAAAAGTCAGAATTATCAGATAAAGTCATAAAGATACTGAGGAAGAACATTATGTTTTGCGGTTCACGCTGACCCAGATCAGCAGAGCAACGACTGAATCAATGCATGTGTTTCTCCACTGTCGTGTCTGAATTTCCCCAGATATAAATCTATAAGTCTGAGTCTTTGTTTACTCAAATTACTATCATTAATAGAGCGGCTCTCATTGTTTTCTGGTTGTGCGCTGAAGGACTCATGCAGTTTAATGAGCGCTTTCACAACACACTGAATATGGATGAGAATCGCAAGTCCACTGCAAACCTGCCTATTTTCTCTCTGCATGTATAAAGATGTGCTGAGAATTAAAATGTCACGGAGAACACAGAGAGCGCTGGGTTTGTGTGCCATTAAGGAAAACACTCGGGCTATGTTTAACTTTAGATGCTCATTTACACTCTTTTCACCTCGCTTTAATATCTTCACTTTAATTATATGATCATTCACTCTTGAAGGCAACATGTCATACTGAAGGATTTTAAAGCAAACATGACCTATCCAGCACAGAAAATCATTTTACTCATCTTCCTCTCAATGCTCTTTGGTCATTTGTGACTGAAAGATTGTACTTTATTTAATTTTTTTACTTCATTGGAGTGGTACGAAACTTGGTAAAGGTTTTGGCACTGGCTATATGAACAACAAAATCATGGACATGATTCGGACAGGTTAAATGGTCCTGAAAAAAAAGTCACACTTGAAATGAGTCACAAAATACTCACAAAAATGACGCATTGGAAATGAATGGAGACGAGTTTCCTCTAGTGGAAGCGTTTGGTACTGCAGCCGAACAACATCTCACTGAAAGCTCAGTTTTTGAGATATCAAACTTAAATTTGAAGCACAAGTTGTTTAGATTTATGGCTTTGAGTTTCTCAGTTTTAGAGTAAAACGTGTTTTTGAAAATAAAGATTTCATATAAAATTTTTACATTTTTATTTTTCTGCATTTTTCATAACAATAAATGTAAAATTCTGTAACTTTAAGTTGACTTTTTTAATAATCTGGGAAGTGTCGTCTTCAACAAGAGATCAAACTTCAGTCTGTTGCTCTAAAGCATTCAAGATTTACCACAGTTTAAGTTGGAAACTTCATTTTCAGGTCTATGCTCAGTAAGTGAATAAATGGATTTTAAATACAGGGTAAATGTAATGTAGTACCATAAAATCCCCTAAAAATACAAAATATTAAATAAAAAACATTATCAAACTAAAATATAGTACATTCCTTCATTGAAATAATTTTTTTTGTCATTTTTGACTGCCTAGCGAAGAGCATTATTTCTGAATGTTCTCTGAAAGTTCAACACATGCCGCTTTTTAAACAAGGGAACATTGTATCAATCTTCAGAGAATATGAGAACGTTACTTTTGAATGTTCTCGGAACATTCTGAAACAAGTAACATTTAAAAAACGCGACGAACGTCCAACTGAAACATTTCAGAAATAACATTCCATGAAAGGTGTATAAATATTACATGTTATTAAAGACCAGATATATAGTAGTATGTCTTAATTCTTTCTGTTCCTATTAAGTTTATTTGTCTTACCCCATTGTCAGATAATTTAACTAATTTTAAGCACCAATTCACTTTTTTGATTAATTCCCCCGGAAAACAATACATAATATCTTATGTCATTTTACTCATCTAGTAAATGCTTCTTGATTAAGAATTTCTTGATATTTGGACTGGAAACGAGACAAAACTACTGAGTAAGAAGAGCATTTTTGCAGTGTAGAATTTGTGATTGCATTAGAATGGAGCGCTGCTGTAAATATCAGGGTTGAGATCGATAAATGGCCTGGGCTTTGAAGTCCTCCATCCACTCGCTTCACGAGAGACACAGCGTCCAGCGCATCGATCTCATGCCGGTTTATTTTAGCTTCACGCCGGCTCCCTGAGACTCAAAACCTGCTGCACACAGACTCAAACCACATCAACATTACAGGGGAAACACTGGACTATTGTACTTGGTGAGTGACTACATAACTTGGTTGATAACCTTAACGGCAACATAATATTCGTTCATCAAATTGTAGGAATGATAATCTGATCCTCACTGTATGTGAACCATTCAAATAAAATGCATAGAAACTGCTAAAGAAAATATCATGATGCTTCGAACACAGTTTAATATGAGGATCAAAAGCATGATGTGATGCTGTGATTCACATGATCTGTGTTGATTGACGGAAAAAACGCATCACATGAGTATAATATTAGAACTATTTGTGTGCTATTTTCACATTTCACCACATAAGAAAAAACAATGCTCCGGTGAATCATAATTATGAGATGAAAAGTCAAAATAATGACATACTAAATCAACATTATGAGATTAAGGTCAAAATTATGACAAAATGTTAAAATTATGAGTCATAATTATGAGGAAAAAGTCAATTATGAGAAGTTGAAATTTAGATAAATTGAAATTATGACAATAATATTTAAAAGTCAAAATGATGACACTAAATCATATGACTTAAATGAAATTATGATATACTAAATTAAAGTTATGGAATTAAAAAGTCAAAATTATGACAAAATGTTGACTGACATGTAACACAAACCAATCACTGTTCGTTGTGTTCCGCGTCATGCTTAGTGTGAAAATGTAAAGTCGATGTCCATACAATAACAGGCCGGCGTACATCTAATAAACTAATCATTCAAGAACGTTTTGCAAGTTTACTGCAAAATTAGAGCCGCAAACTTCACATACTTTTGAAAATCCAGCCTTCAGCTGATCCTGAGAGCTCATTGTCATTAACATGACGGTGTTCTTCTTGTTAATTTAAAGGTTGTATCAGTGATTTCAGGCCCAAATTTTTTTTTTAATCGCATTCATCTAATCTTTCCTAACGCTCCGCTAGCTCTCTCTCCCATAAGCATGCCGTCAAAAAAACGCGTCTCTGTAGGCAGCCTAGGCTCTGAGATCTGCACACAAAAACAATTGGTTTCACCAACCACTCAAAACAAATAGTGTTCCGACCAATCACATGGGTGTTGTGAGGTTTTGTGCTCGTGCACGGCTGCACTCGAAGTCGGAGCTGAAGAAGAAGCTGGCTCAAAACCTCACAACACCCTCCCCCTGTCGGTGATTGGTCGGAACACTATTTGTTTTGTTTTTGAGTGGTTGGTGAAACCAATTGTTTTTGTGTGCAGATCTCAGAGCCTAGGCTGCCTACAGAGACGCGCTTTTTTGACGGCATGCTTATGGGGCGGGCAGCTAGCGGATCGTTAAGAACGATTAGATGAATGTGATCTTTTTTTTGGGGCCTGAAATCACTGATACAACCTTTAAGGCTGGTTTGTAGCATACCGAATACAGACTACTTTGCTGTTATTAGTACTGTAGTGTTATTTGGTGTTAAATTATTGTATTTGGGTTAGGGGGCTTAGGTTTTATTGTGAATTTGTTATGTAAATTTGTTGTGTTTTGTATTTAGATTACTTATATTTATATATTTACTCTACAATTTTAATATTAAATTGTAAGATTTTATTTTATTTTTTCCAATAAAAAAGCCATTATTTAATGTCATTCACCATCATTTTGAGGCTCTTTTTTTTAAAGCATCGGTTCAGGCACCGGTACCGTTTTAAAAGTATAGATTTGGCACCGGTATCGAAAAAACCCCAAACGATACCCAACTCTAATTATGCAGCAGCAATTTTCACCTTGACTTCTCCAGTGTCAGAGGAAGGCGACATACAGAGAAGAAAGTCAGTCAGAGTGTGAGGTGTGTGTGTGTGTGTGTGTGTCGTAAGACTTCTCACTGATTGAATTAGTCAGTAAAGCCGATTTACTGAAGCAGTGGGACGCATGTCCGCCCGTATCTGCTCCACACACACACACACACACACACACACACACGAACCTCGAGACGGCCAGCTGTCGACTCACACGTGTGACGCGCGAATCCCGCCACGCCATTAGCACATCATTAATTCATGCTGTTTGCATTCATCCATTACACACGCAGCCGCTGGGGTTCTGGCGGGTTCCTCACGGACGCTCAGTGTAAATGTGATCATTGATCAGGGGTCAGAGAGACAGCGCTGAAGAGAGTCCAGAGAGACTCCACTGGTGTCTCTCCATCACACACAGGGTTATTAACGGCAACTAAAGAGAATAAACTTCCCTTACTTGAATTATTTGAATTTCAAATACTTGAATTAAATCAACTTCAACTGAAACAAAAAAATATAAAAAATAGTGTTGTAGTCAAGAGCACTTAAACCAAGACCAAAACCAGTGTGCTGGACCAAGACAAGACCAAGACAAGAGTGTGTTGAAACCAAGACCAGAGTGTGTTGAGACCAAGACCAGAGTGTGTTGAGACCAAGACCAGAGTGTGTTGAGACCAAGACGAGACCAAGACAAGAGTGTGTTGAGACCAAGATCAGAGTGTGTTGAGACCAAGACCAGAGTGTGTTGAGACCAAGACGAGACCAAGACAAGAGTGTGTTGAGACCAAGATCAGAGTGTGTTGAGACCAAGACAAGATCAAGACCGGAGAGTGTTGAGACCAAGACGAGATCAAGACCAGAGTGTGTTGAGACCAAGACCAGAGTGTGTTGAGACCAAGACGAGACCAAGACGAGAGTGTGTTGAGACCAAGACGAGAGTGTGTTGAGACCAAGACGAGATCAAGACCAGAGAGTGTTGAGACCAAGACGAGATCAAGACCAGAGTGTGTTGAGAGACAGATGAGACCAAGATCAGAGTGTGTTGAGACCAAGACGAGAGTGTGTTGAGACCAAGATCAGAGTGTGTTGAGACCAAGACGAGATCAAGACCGGAGAGTGTTGAGACCAAGACGAGATCAAGACCAGAGTGTGTTGAGACCCAGATGAGACCAAGACCAGAGTGTGTTGAGACCAAGACCAGAGTGTGTTGAGACCAAGACGAGACCAAGACCAGAGTGTGTTGAGACCAAGATCAGAGTGTGTTGAGACCAAGACGAGATTGTGTTGAGACCAAGACGAGATCAAGACCAGAGAGTGTTGAGACCAAGACGAGATCAAGACCAGAGTGTGTTGAGAGACAGATGAGACCAAGACCAGAGTGTGTTGAGACCAAGACAAGACCAAGACAAGAGTGTGTTGAGACCAAGACCAGAGTGTGTTGAGACCAAGACAAGACCAAGACAAGAGTGTGTTGAGACCAAGACCAGACCAAAACCAGAGTGTGTTGAGACCAAGACGAGACCAAGACCAGACCAAGACCAGACCTAAACCAGAGTGTGTTGAGACCAAGACGAGACCAAGACAAGAGTGTGTTGAGACCAAGACGAGACCAAGACCAGACCAAGACCAGAGTGTGTTGAGACCAAGACCAGAGTGTGTTGAGACCAAGACGAGACCAAGACCAGAGTGTGTTGAGACCAAGACGAGAGTGTGTTGAGACCAAGACGAGATCAAGACCAGAGAGTGTTGAGACCAAGACGAGATCAAGACCAGAGTGTGTTGAGAGACAGATGAGACCAAGACCAGAGTGTATTGAGACCAAGACAAGACCAAGACAAGAGTGTGTTGAGACCAAGACAAGAGTGTGTTGAGACCAAGATGAGACCAAGACCAGAGCGTGTTGAGACCAAGACCAGAGTGTGTTGAGACCAAGACAAGACCAAGACAAGAGTGTGTTGAGACCAAGACCAGACCAAGACCAGAGTGTGTTGAGACCAAGACCAGAGTGTGTTGAGACCAAGACAAGACCAAGACAAGAGTGTGTTGAGACCAAGACCAGACCAAGACCAGACCAAGACCAGAGTGTGTTGAGACCAAGACCAGAGTGTGTTGAGACCAAGACAAGACCAAGATCAGAGTGTGTTGAGACCAAGACCAGAGTGTGTTGAGACCAAGACGAGACCAAGACCAGAGTGTGTTGAGACCAAGACGAGAGTGTGTTGAGACCAAGACGAGATCAAGACCAGAGAGTGTTGAGACCAAGACGAGATCAAGACCAGAGTGTGTTGAGAGACAGATGAGACCAAGACCAGAGTGTGTTGAGACCAAGACAAGACCAAGACAAGAGTGTGTTGAGACCAAGACAAGAGTGTGTTGAGACCAAGACGAGACCAAGACCAGAGTGTGTTGAGACCAAGACGAGAGTGTGTTGAGACCAAGACGAGATCAAGACCAGAGAGTGTTGAGACCAAGACGAGATCAAGACCAGAGTGTGTTGAGACCAAGACCAGAGTGTGTTGAGACCAAGACAAGACCAAGACAAGAGTGTGTTGAGACCAAGACAAGAGTGTGTTGAGACCAAGATGAGACCAAGACAAGAGTGTGTTGAGACCAAGATGAGACCAAGACCAGAGCGTGTTGAGACCAAGACCAGAGTGTGTTGAGACCAAGACAAGACCAAGAAAAGAGTGTGTTGAGACCAAGACGAGACCAAGACCAGACCAAGACCAGAGTGTGTTGAGACCAAGACCAGAGTGTGTTGAGACCAAGACAAGACCAAGACCAGAGTGTGTTGAGACCAAGACGAGAGTGTGTTGAGACCAAGACGAGATCAAGACCAGAGAGTGTTGAGACCAAGACGAGATCAAGACCAGAGTGTGTTGAGAGACAGATGAGACCAAGACCAGAGTGTGTTGAGACCAAGACAAGACCAAGACAAGAGTGTGTTGAGACCAAGATGAGACCAAGACAAGAGTGTGTTGAGACCAAGATGAGACCAAGACCAGAGCGTGTTGAGACCAAGACCAGAGTGTGTTGAGAGACAGATGAGACCAAGATCAGAGTGTGTTGAGACCAAGACAAGAGTGTGTTGAGACCAAGATCAGAGTGTGTTGAGACCAAGACGAGATCAAGACCGGAGAGTGTTGAGACCAAGACGAGATCAAGACCAGAGTGTGTTGAGACCCAGATGAGACCAAGACCAGAGTGTGTTGAGACCAAGACCAGAGTGTGTTGAGACCAAGACGAGACCAAGACCAGAGTGTGTTGAGACCAAGATCAGAGTGTGTTGAGACCAAGATGAGAGTGTGTTGAGACCAAGACGAGATCAAGACCAGAGAGTGTTGAGACCAAGACGAGATCAAGACCAGAGTGTGTTGAGAGACAGATGAGACCAAGACCAGAGTGTGTTGAGACCAAGACAAGACCAAGACAAGAGTGTGTTGAGACCAAGACCAGAGTGTGTTGAGACCAAGACAAGACAAAGACAAGAGTGTGTTGAGACCAAGACCAGACCAAAACCAGAGTGTGTTGAGACCAAGACGAGACCAAGACCAGACCAAGACCAGACCTAAACCAGAGTGTGTTGAGACCAAGACGAGACCAAGACAAGAGTGTGTTGAGACCAAGACGAGACCAAGACAAGAGTGTGTTGAGACCAAGACCAGACCAAGACCAGACCAAGACCAGAGTGTGTTGAGACCAAGACCAGAGTGTGTTGAGACCAAGACAAGACCAAGATCAGAGTGTGTTGAGACCAAGACCAGAGTGTGTTGAGACCAAGACGAGACCAAGACCAGAGTGTGTTGAGACCAAGACGAGAGTGTGTTGAGACCAAGACGAGATCAAGACCAGAGAGTGTTGAGACCAAGACGAGATCAAGACCAGAGTGTGTTGAGAGACAGATGAGACCAAGACCAGAGTGTGTTGAGACCAAGACAAGACCAAGACAAGAGTGTGTTGAGACCAAGACAAGAGTGTGTTGAGACCAAGACGAGACCAAGACCAGAGTGTGTTGAGACCAAGACGAGAGTGTGTTGAGACCAAGACGAGATCAAGACCAGAGAGTGTTGAGACCAAGACGAGATCAAGACCAGAGTGTGTTGAGACCAAGACCAGAGTGTGTTGAGACCAAGACAAGACCAAGACAAGAGTGTGTTGAGACCAAGACAAGAGTGTGTTGAGACCAAGATGAGACCAAGACAAGAGTGTGTTGAGACCAAGATGAGACCAAGACCAGAGCGTGTTGAGACCAAGACCAGAGTGTGTTGAGACCAAGACAAGACCAAGACAAGAGTGTGTTGAGACCAAGACCAGACCAAGACCAGACCAAGACCAGAGTGTGTTGAGACCAAGACCAGAGTGTGTTGAGACCAAGACAAGACCAAGACAAGAGTGTGTTGAGACCAAGACCAGACCAAGACCAGACCAAGACCAGAGTGTGTTGAGACCAAGACCAGAGTGTGTTGAGACCAAGACAAGACCAAGACCAGAGTGTGTTGAGACCAAGACCAGAGTGTGTTGAGACCAAGACAAGACCAAGACAAGAGTGTGTTGAGACCAAGACCAGACCAAGACCAGACCAAGACCAGAGTGTGTTGAGACCAAGACCAGAGTGTGTTGAAACCAAGACAAGACCAAGACCAGAGTGTGTTGAGACCAAGACGAGACCAAGACCAGAGTGTGTTGAGACCAAGACGAGATCAAGACCAGAGAGTGTTGAGACCAAGACGAGATCAAGACCAAGACCAGAGTGTGTTGAGAGACAGATGAGACCAAGACCAGAGTGTGTTGAGACCAAGACAAGACCAAGACAAGAGTGTGTTGAGACCAAGACAAGAGTGTGTTGAGACCAAGATGAGACCAAGACAAGAGTGTGTTGAGACCAAGATGAGACCAAGACCAGAGCGTGTTGAGACCAAGATGAGACCAAGACCAGAGCGTGTTGAGACCAAGACCAGAGTGTGTTGAGACCAAGACAAGACCAAGACAAGAGTGTGTTGAGACCAAGACCAGACCAAGACCAGACCAAGACCAGAGTGTGTTGAGACCAAGACCAGAGTGTGTTGAGACCAAGACAAGACCAAGACCAGAGTGTGTTGAGACCAAGACAAGACCAAGACAAGAGTGTGTTGAGACCAAGACCAGACCAAGACCAGACCAAGACCAGAGTGTGTTGAGACCAAGACCAGAGTGTGTTGAGACCAAGACCAGACCAAGACCAGAGTGTGTTGAGACCAAGACCAGAGTGTGTTGAGACCAAGACAAGACCAAGACCAGAGTGTGTTGAGACCAAGACCAGAGTGTGTTGAGACCAAGACAAGACCAAGACAAGAGTGTGTTGAGACCAAGACGAGACCAAGACCAGAGTGTGTTGAGACCCAGAGAAGACACGGCGTGACCGAGTGCTTAAAACAAAAACAAATATCTGCCAATGGAGTCAGAAAAATAAACTTAATTCAAAGGGAGAAACAAGATTTTTGGACCCCATTGGCAGATATTTGTTCTTCTTTTAAGCACAAACTCAATTAATTTAATAATTTTTTCTTAAGTAAATGTATCTTGATTTAAGAATTTTTTGATATTTATTACAACACAAAAATACTAAGATCATTTTATTTTTTTACATTTCTGTCCACCCAAAATAATAATAATTGATCATTTCACAGACATCACTCAGATTCACAGAGATCACTCTATTTTCCACTCTATAAGATCTGAATCAGACTGTGTGGGCGATTCGTCGGAGACTCATAACCTCACTGAAAAGCTTTAAAGGGAAATATTATGGAAAACAACACTATTACTGTTTTTCCTTGCCAAGTCTCTGTACTGTTGGTTTCTCATTTGCATAAAGTCCTGCTCATATTCACTGCTCATGATCTCCTCAAATCACAAACTTTCATTGAAAATGAATGATGTCCAGAAATCACACTCAGCGTCAATGAGACTATTATTTAGTTGTTTCTCATTTTTGTATGCATTCATAATTTCTTTGTATGACAGCCTGGCTAAAAATTGTCACACAATTTGCCTGTTTTATTGTGTTATTAAACACAAATAAAACAATTGACTCCAAGCATAACTACGTAATATGCTTACAAAACTTTTTACCACTTTTAATAATATTTAAATAAAGGGTGAAGATGTCAATCACTTTTGGCTACTTTTCTCTCTCTCACACACAATAACACTCACTCACACTCACTCACACTCTCTCTCACTCTCTCTCTCTCTCTCTCTCTCTCTCTCTCTCTCTCTCTCTCTCTCTCTCTCTCTCTCTCTCTCTCTCTCTCTCTCTCTCTCTCTCTCTCTCTCTCTCTCTCTCTCTCTCTCTCTCTCTCTCTCTCTCTCTCTCTCTCTCTCTCTCTCTCTCTCTCTCTCTCCTCTCTCTCTCTCTCTCCTCTCTCCTCACTCACTCACTCACTCACTCACTCACTCACTCTCACACACTCACTCTCACACACTCACTCTCACACCTCACTCACACTCTCACTCTCACTCACTCTCACTCTCACTCTCACACACTCACTCTCACACTCACTCTCACACACTCACTCTCACTCTCACACACTCTCACTCTCACACACTCTCACTCTCACTCACACACTCTCACTCTCACTCTCACACACTCTCTCTCTCTCTCTCACACACTCACTCTCACACACACTCTCACACTCACACTCTCTCACACACACACACACACACACACTCTCACACACAGTATGTATAAGGTTACATAGTGAAAGTATAAAGGAATGTTAATTATATATATATTTTTTTAATTATTATTATTAACCAGCATCTGAAAAGCAAGAAAGAAGACAAACGAGCACAAGCGTCTCTCAGCCGCAGTGAATGATGAGATTCTCTGAAGAGCACACCATTAAAACAGTAATTACACGTATTCAGCACACGCTCAATCAGCTGGAGATGCCTAACGAGAGCGCGAGATGAAGCATTAACGAGGAGGAGAAGATCCCGGAGAGCAGGAGCACGTGTGGGAATATGGCCCACATACCAGACACGAGGAAAACACACACTTCCATCGGCCTCGATTCGCCAGCCAATAAATGAGAACTTATCATTGTAACATGGTTTGAAACGAACTTTCACTCACCGGCCGATTTGGCTACTAAATTTTTAAGTTACCGGCCATTCAGAACTTCTACTAGCCAAAAAAAAAAGAAGAAATGAACAAGATTAACTACATCACAGCTTTTATATATATATTTTCATTGATATATTATATATTATATATATTATATATATATATATATATATATATATATATATATATATATATATATATATATATATATATATATATATATATATATATATATATATTGTGTTTTCCTGTGTCTGCAGGCGGTATGACTTTATTATATATATATATATATATATATTTATAATAAAGTCATACCGCCTGCAGACACAGGAAAACACTTCCATCGGCTTCTTAATGAGGCCTTATCATTGTAACGGCGTATCGGCGTGTGTCGGTGTGTTTGCAAGCGTTTTAGTTCTGCTTCTGTCTTTGAGTTTGTAACCAGGAGTTTCATTGATCGCATCCAATGTTCCTTTCGTTAATGAGTCCGCTTGTGTTTTAAAGCCCTGTGTTTGTCAGTTCATTTGTCTATTCTCGTCTCATTACACTTGTTCTGTTCCTGAGTCATAGTTTTCTGAGTGTTTTGAGTTGGAATTTAATCAAATCTACAACATCCAGCGATTAGGCCCAGATCTTGGTTTTCCATGTATTTGACAATCATACATGCCTGTTAACTGCCCAGAGCACAGATCTGAACCTAAACAGTTGTAATTGATGAATGTTTTGGAAACTTACCTGAGCTTGGTCTCTTTGGTGCTCGTCGGTGGGAAAAAAAGGTAAGGTTTTTTTTATTTTTATTTTTTACTTCATCGTAATGGTATGAAACTTAGTAAAGGTTTTGGCACTTGCTGTGTGAACAAAAAAACATGGACATGATTTGAAAAGGTTAAATGGTCCTGAAATAATAGTCACACTTGTGTTCCTCGCGGTCAGAAATGACGCATTGTAAATGAATGTGAGAGTTTCCTCTAGTGGAAGCGTTTGGTACTGCAGCCGAACAACATCTCACTGAAAGATCATTTATTGAGATATCAAACTCAAATTTGGAACACAACTTGTT
>CM040784.1:34794199-34844199 GCA_022829085.1 Abramis brama | reverse complement strand
TTCTTTGTCTGAATGTCCAGCAACACAATAACCTCAAAATGCCAAGGATGTCAGAACAGGCTTTATGAATCAATCCAACATTCAGAGGTTGCCTTGACAAACTGAGCTTTTCTAGTTTTCTAGCCATCCTTCTTTCCCTTGTTCTTCCAGCTGGAGTAATGTACATCAAAACAACAAAGCAATACACTTCCATATACTGGACTGTACAAAGAACACATTCATTCTTTAGTTTGATATGTCTCTCAGAGAACGAAAACATGTTCTGAGAAAGTTTTGCTAACATTCCCGTTAATTTATGAAAATGTTATTAACGTAAAGCGAATGTTAAGGAAACATTCCATTTTGCAAACATTATGGCAACGTTACTTTTGAATGTTCTCTGAACGTTCTGAAACAAGCAATATTTAAAAAATGTTAGATGATGAAAGTCCAACTACAATGTTTCAGAAATAACGCTCCATGAACGATGTATGAATAATGTTTGTGTGCTAATGTTTGAGAACATGATTAAAGACCTGAGAACTCTGAACATTCTATTAACATCACTGGGAGAACCTTTGTTCGTAACGACTCAACTCAACACAACTCAACTTGACAACACAACACACCTCAACACAACACAACGGAACTCAACAAGACTCGACTCAACACACAACTCAACAATTCAACACACCTCAACACAACTCCACTCACACGACTCAACTAAACACAATTCAACACAACTGAACGGAACTCAACACACCTGAACTCAACAACTCAACACAACACAACACAACACAACTCAACAACTCAACTCAACTCGACACGACTGATGACTCGACACGACTCAACACAACATCACAACACAACTGAACTCAACACGACTCGACACGACTTATGACTCGACATGAAACGACACGACTCAACACAACAACACAACTCGACACAACTCGACAACTCAACTAAACTAAACAACTCGACACACCTCAACACAACTCAACGGAACTCAACACAACTCAACGGAACTCAACACACCTCAACACACCTCAACTCAACACAACACAACACAACTCAACGGAACTCAACACACCTGAACTCAACAACTCAACACGACAACACAACTCAACACAACTCAACACAACACACCTCAACACAACTCAACGGAACTCAACACACCTCAACACACCTCAACTCAACAACTCAACACAACACAACACAACACAACTCAACGGAACTCAACACACCTGAACTCAACAACTCAACACGACAACACAACTCAACACAACTCAACACAACACAACTCGACACAACAACACAACTCAACGGAACTCAACACACCTGAACTCAAAACGACAACACAACTCAACACAACTCGACACAACTCGACACAACTCGACACAACTCGACACAACATAACACAACTGAACTCAACACGACTCGACTTATGACTCGACATGAAACGACACAACTCAACACAACAACACAACTCGACAACTCAACTAAACTAAACAACTCGACACACCTCAACACACCTCAACACACCTCAACACACCTGAACTCAACAACTCAACACGACAACACAACTCAACACAACACAACACACCTCAACACACCTCAACACACCTCAACACACCTCAACACAACTCAACACAACTCAACACAACTCAACACAACACAACTGAACACAACTGAACTCAACAACTCAACAACTCAACATGACAACACAACTCAACACAACACAACACGACTCGACACAACACAACACGACTCGACACAACTGAACTCAACACGACTCGACACGACTTACGACTCGACATGAAACGACACGACTCAACACAACAACACAACTCAACTAAACTAAACAACTCGACACACCTCGACACACCTCGACACACCTCGACACACCTCGACACACCTCGACACAACTGTAATTACGTCCACATTGATTAGCGCAGTGATTTTGCGTAACAGAGGTAAGTGTGAGTCAGTACTGTAACTAAATGGGTCATTCCACACTCGCTCCATATGATCATAAACCCACAGTGAACTGACCTCGTTTCTGGCGTTCGTGACACGTTCTGCCCTACAGCAGACTTCAGGTCTCGTCTTTCAATGTGACACATTCAGTTCCAGCACAATCCAACTGATAAATAACCATAATTCCCCTGGATTTCCATAATCCTCGCTAATGAACCAATTAAACAGCAAATGATGTAATTGGCAGGTTTTGTTCAAACAGACCGTAGCAGATCTCTAGTTCTCTACAGTCACATTGTTGCATGAATTGCATTTGAAATATAACACGCAATTTGCATTTGCGATGCGTAACTTCAGAACAATCAGTATGGTCTGTCTTCTGTATTTATGTGATAAGTATGGCATACTACACTTTGAAACATACAATACTCAGTAAAAGTGAACTTAGATGAAGAATAATGCATGTTTTACTATCAATAACCATTAATAAATGCACCAAGAAATATGAGAAATAAATACATATAGATTGTGGCTGCATTCTGAAACTCATAATCTGCATATAATACACTGCAAAAATGCTTTTCCTACTTCGCATTTTTTACTTGTTTCCAGTCTAAATATCTAAAAATTCTTAAATGAATATGCATTTACTAGATGAGTAAAATGCCATAAGATTTTATGTCTTGTTTTCCAAGGGAATTAATCAAAAGTGAGTTTTTGCTTAAAACAAGCAAAATTATCTTCCAATGGGGTCAGAAAAATAATCTTAATCCAAACAGAAACAGGATTATTTTTCTCACCCCATTGGAAGATAATTTTTCTTTTTTTAAGCAACTACTCACTTATTTCCCCAGAAAACAAGACATAATATCTTATTTTACTATTGTAAATGCATCTTGATTTTTTTTTTTTTTTTTTCTTTTTTGATATTTGGACTGGAAACAAGACAAAAACACTATGTAAGAAAAGCATTTTCTGCAGTGTACAGATGACACACACATTTAGGTGTAAGCAAGCATTCACCAAACACCTAAAGCTCATCTGTCAGTCAGATGTTTCTCACTGCTGTTACATCAGAAACACTGCATCTAATGAACTGTTTAAAAGTCATAACCAGTGTTTAATAACGCCATGTTGCGAGTGCACGTGAGGTTTGGTGATGTTGTGAGTGTTATAATGTGCAGTTTGAGCTCTCACCATCCTCTTTGTCGTCGAACACGGGTCTCTTGGATGAACTGTTCGCTCCCATCCTCTTCTTCCACTTTCCCCAGTGAAACATTGATGCTCTGATCTCATTCCTTTCAGCGCGACTGAACCTGATGCTGCTGATGCTCTAAAACACGAGCATCTGTGAGTGAGGAACACCGAGGATCTGCTCCAGAGATCACACACACACACATACACACACACAGACTCGAACTGAATACGAGCTTCAGCGCCGGCGCGTTTATATGAACCTCCCCTGCGCGAGACTCGGGCACGCGCGCGCGCTCGCGACACTGAACTGTACAAATGGTTTTTGTCTTTTTTTTTTTTTCTGGTGATGTTTTTTTATTATTATTTTTTATTATTGCAATAACAATAACAATAGGGGAATACAGAGTCATACAACTTAATGACATATGAACGTAATGACATATGAACGTAATGACTGTATACAGTTTTTGTTAATATTTCAGTTTGTATTTTGATATTTTCTATTTCATTTTTAATTAAAGTTAGTCATTTTGTTATTTTAGTAATTTTGTAGTTGTTTAAAATGTTAAAATGTAGTTGTTATGTTTTTTTTTTTACTTGGTAGAAATGTTGCCTTGGCAACTAGCTGTTTAATATATATATATATATATATATATATATATATTTTTTTTTTTTATTTTTTTTTTTTATTTTTTTTTTTATTTCAGGTAGGCCTATATAAAATGTTTTTATAGTTTTAGTTAACTAGTTTAATAACCCTGCTGATCGTAAAAAAAAAAAAAAAAAAAGGAACTTCACAAAGATGAGATTGTTTTCGTTCTTTATAATACAGCCTAATATTTTTGACATTAATAATTATGCTTTACCACATTTATGCATTTTATTACATGGCCAAACATTTAGTCAGAATAAATACTTCATATAGACCTATTCTATTGACAATTACTTCATTATGGGGTATTTTCTTTAATTTTTACTTTTATGTTTTGGTTTAAATAACTGTACTTTGCTGTTTCACAGATAAATTATTAAGATTCCTTCTCTGTTTATTTCAAACGCGTTTGGATGTTTGTCCTTCTACGCTCACCGTAGTGGTTTCGCTTTCATGTGCCGTCACCATAGCAACGACTCACAACATCCCATCCGACAGTCAGATGTAAATATTAGCCTACACCATAACCTTTCAACAGGAATATGATCGATTATGATCACGAGAGCCTCGACTGTGCAGAAAGAGCAGTGGTGCTGCACATGCGCAGAAGAGGACTGAAGAACATCTCAGATTCTGTGCTCCAGATGACGCATCTACAGGTGATTTTAAACATTAATACACACATAAAACATTAACAACTATAACAAGACATCCAAAAAGATAGTAACTTAAAGGAAATCAGGTTTACAATACATAAGGAAAGAAAAGAAAAAGGAAAACAACAGGCAATAGATATAATACTATTGATTTAAATAGAAATGAAGAAAATAAACAAATAAATCATTAATTAGCATTTAAATAAAGACAGCATATAATTTCAAATTTCAATAAGCTTCAACTCTTTAGCGTATAAGATTGTCTCTCTACATTTTTTGTTATTTGTACATTGGAGAGACTCAATATATTAATGAAAATCAGCCATAAAGACCTTCAGACAAGGTTTAGAATGATTTATTTTACTTTTATGAATATAAAACTTACCAAATAATATCATATGGTTCATCATAAAATTGACAGAAGCATCTTTTGATTCAAAATATGTAATAACATCATTGGATGTTATTTCACAATTATAACCAGAATTCTGTTGAACTTGTACAGATAAGTCTTCCCAGAAGTTTTTAGAATGGTAACGCTCACAAAAGAGATGTAGATTTTTTTCTGACTGATCTGAACAAAATGAGCAAATTTCATCAATATCCATACATTTTTGATAAAGTATAATTTTTATTTTAACATAAAAATTATGAAGAATTTTCAAATGTAATTCCCGAATTTTGTTAGCTATATACAAAACCGAAAAGGAAGCAGCCAAGCTTTTTTCCAAATGATCTCTTGGAAAATAACATTCCAGAATAATGTCCCACAGGGGATCGATGCACTCCTTCAGGCTGATCGCATCGTGACGTCATTTCCGGGACAGTTCTATCTCATGAAAGTGCGTATCTAAAGCACAAATTGTATTTATCGTGCAATTTATACGTAATTTTTTTTTGCACGTGCATATGATACGCAGTTTTACCGTGCATATGATACGTAATTTATGGCGTGTAATACCTACTCCACACCACTAATCCTACAATGCAGAAATGCTTTTCTTACTTAGTATTTTTGTCTTATTTCCAGTCCAAATATCAAAAAATTCTAAAATCAAGATGCATTTATACATAGATATAATGTCTTGTTTTCTGGGGAAATAAATACAAATTAAGTTTTTACTTAAAAAAAGCAAAATTATCTGCCAATGGGGTAAGAAAAATAATCTTGTTTATGTTTGAATTAAGATTATTTCTGTCACCCCATTGGCAGATAATTGTACTTGTTTTAAGATTAATTCCCCTGGAAAACAAGACTTACAATCTTATGGCATTTTACTCATCTAGTAAATGCATCTTGATTTAAGAATTTCTAGATATTTGGACTGGAAACAAGACAAAAATACTGAGTAAGAAAAGCATTTCTGCAGTGTACGTAAGGGGTTAGTGCGTATCATATGCACGTAAAAACTCTTTTTTGCGTATAAATTGCACGATAAATACAATTCGTGCTGTAGATCCGCACTTTCATGAGATGGTGTTGGATATTCTGTGTTGTAGAGCCTATATCTGGAGGGTAATGAGATCTGCGGGCTCCCAGAGCGCTTCTTCAGCAGTTTCCCGTCTCTGCTCTGGCTGGATGTGAGGAATAATCAGATCTCAGCTCTTCCAGCCGCTGTCGGACAGCACATGTGAGTCAAACTAGTGTTTTAAAGGGATAGTCCGTGTTAAATAGTTCCGTTCCACTGCGCTACTTTCCCATTGGTCATATAATGGTACATGCACTTTTACAAGTTGATTGTACTGAAATGTGTGTTGGCAGTGCCTGTACACAACCATCATAAAATGATAAAAATCCATCCAGTGTTTTTTTTTTAATCTCCTTATATGTTTGACCCTCTCTGAAATCAAGCCGTTCGATTTTGTGACGTCACAAAATCGACGCCCCTCCCACTATTGTGATTGACAGCAGCGTTTCAACACAGACCCGCCCTCGCTCGTGAGCGAGCTGTCAATCATAGTGCATTGATATGCTGGAGAAGAATGCCGTCGTCTAAGCGATTGTGGCGTTCTGTTCTTGGGTGTAATAAGGAACACAGCAGTCATTTTGATGTTTTTATGGAATATTCCCAAAGCATTGACGCCGGGATTCCCTCGGGATTCCCCACGATCAACATCCATGCTATCATGTTTGCGTGAATCATTTCACCAGACTGCTTTACAAACGAGGATCAGTAAAGCTGGTTATTTGCTAAGAAGCTGCTCCTGAAAAAAGGATCGGTACCAACTATTTGTGTTCGTGCTGCACCTCCAGAAGAAGAAGTGAGTGTAACGTTTTATTAACCTTTATATTAATCTTTATATTAATCTTTGCAAATCGCTTGCTGCAGCTTCACGATGAATGCGGCTGTTTACACTCAGGGTACATTACGGCATGTTTTCTATGTACGACGTTCTCAATATAATTCATAATCCCACGTTTATAATGAACAACGCGTTATGGTTATTGTGTTATTGTGTTACAAACGGTGTACGCACAGAACAGAGGGGTGGGGTGAGCAAAGCTCATTATCATTTAAAGACACATGCACTTAAACGGCGTGCTGAAAACAGCTGTTTTTGACCAGGTAAAATTAGTGTTTTCTTTCAATACTAATGAGAATTTTTAATTAAAGTATATTACAAACTTTTAATTTAGACCCTAAAGAATCATATTAGCTTGTACAAAAATGGCATTATATGACCCCTTTAAAAACGCTCAAGGTTGTATTTTTCTGTCCCTCTAGTGGTTAAAACACAGAACTGCATGCATTTTGCAGAAGAACATTGTTTTGGTTGTGCTTTGGATGAATATGTCTCATAAAACATATGGAGATCTCAAACTGACTAGAAGACAATAAAACACCTTTCTCTCCTGTTGAGTGATAAAACACTATCATCTCCGCAACGCTTTTACAACATTTACAAATCCCTTTTCTCCAGCAGACTCTCCTCTGTTCCGCGTTTGTTTAAAACGTGTGATTCTCCAGAGGTTAAAAGTAGCCGGAGCAACTTTTCTCGATTTACGGATGTGACGAGTGACGTATGAGACAATTTCCCGCCAAAACCATCCCGACAGCTGTATAATATAAACACTTATAACAGGCTTACCATAGTGAGTCAGGGTAAGACAAATAAACAATTTTGGAAGAAGGATTGGTGATGTATTGACTCATTATTTCAATTTTGTTAAAGTCCCCCTGTAGTCAATAATTATATCCATGGTTCGAATTACGTGGGAGCCAGTGGGAGCTGAGCTCCCACAGAGAGAGGATGAGCTCCCATGAAAGCAGTAAAATCATACACCTGTGGGGGTCTCTAAAAATCATCAGCACCATTATTTTAAATTACAAATAAAGCACTATTTCGTTCAGACTACTGTAGCGTGACTTAAAAGATAGGACAAGATGCCAAACACATGGATCTCGCGGGATCTCGGATCGTCATCACACTACATCCTTATGCTTCGCTTTCTGCCAGGACTTTTACTGACTTTTCTCAACTCACAGAAGTGACGTCAACGCCCGATCTAGCAGTAGCATAACCCATCAGGCAAGTGTTATTTTAGCATAGGCGTAATTTGCGGGTGGGACATGTCCCCACCACTTTTTGCCAAGGTCGATATTGTCCCCTCCACTTTTGAAACATCTCGCGGCACGAATGTACCAATACAAATAAATAAAACATCTTCAGTTAACTAGCAGAGCATTCATTTAGTTCGTTTGTTAAATAAGAGGCGATCTAGCGCTGAAATGTGTTGTTTTTGAAATCAAGTGATCAAAATGCTCATTGCCGCTGCGATCAGTGGTGCGGATACTGTGTTCTCTTGTTGCTCGCGCACAGTCTTCACTCGGACGCGCGCTTCAATCCGTTGTGGAGACTCTCTATTCGTTCCGGTGAAATTACAAAACAAAATGCACACAAACGTGTCCTTGCCTGATATACAACCACTGATAAACATAATCGGCTATACGAGTGCGGATTAGAACCCAGAACCTCTGACACGCTTGGCAAAAGTTCTTCCACTGGATATATAACAACACATATTAGACTTCATTAAATGACAAATTAAACCAAATGTACTATTTAAATTGAATTGTGTTAGCAACGCTTTTTTATTAAACATTTTTATTTATTTACATTAGTAAGCTACACCGCGCCTGCTCATAGGCTACTTTTTTTTCTTTTTTTAAAGAGACCCCCACAAAGATTAAATCATAATTCGAACCCATATCCCTTAAAACTCATCTTTGATCACCAAAATGACCTAATTAAATGTGTTTTTTCCTTGAAAAAATGTCTTCATGTCTTAAAATATCCTGAATGTAACTCGACACCCTTGCCTCATTTAGTATGTGCGGTTCTATGAATATGCAAATGAGCCCCGCCTCCACTCACTCACTCAGCTCAGAGATCCACTGGTTGACGATCACACGTTGATCTGATTGGTTACAAGGTAGTTTGTGACGTCAGAAACACCAGCGATTTCAAAGCGTGTTTTTGAGACTGTCTTTGGTTCACTGCAGTTTTAAGGAGGAAATACTCAGCAATGGAGTCGACTTATGAATTTACACATGCTTTGTCTTAAAGCACATTAAAAACACCACATAGACACATAAACAACATTAAAAGCTGGATTTTCACCACAGGGAGACTTTAACTTTGAAAAAGTTACACAGTGCAGCTTTAAAAGAAGTTCATCTTTTATAAACGCTCCTCGAGACGTTGCATTTTTCACCCTTTCCACTGTTTTCAGGTCAGGTCTACATTCAGGTCAGTAGAACGAACAAAAGCACAAAGTCTAGAGAAAGAAACGAGCACAGATATGAAGGAAATCATAGTCTTCCTCTGTAGTTTTGTCTCATTTTCCAGTATAAAGTTAATCTTATTTCAAGATACATTTATTTGAGAAGGAAAATTACTTACTAGTCGTTTTGTGAAAAGTGTAGTGCAGACAAATAATCAGTAACACTTTACTTAAAGCCTTTTATATAATGAATTATAAAAGTTTTTTAATGCATTAATTATGTCTTCTTATAATGCATTGTATGATCTCATGAATAATTATAACCACAGTTATAATACCTTCTGTCGTGTCTTTAAAAAGTGAAGCATTGAAACACACGACAAACAACCAATTTCAGATGTAACAAGGAATCTGCAAATATTATAATGCATTTTAACTTTGGTTACAATTATTTATTAAAAGATATACTGCATTATAACATACATTATGAATATCTGTATACTGCATTAAACATAAAGCCTTTAAATAAAGTGTTTCCATATGATCTTGTTTTTACGTTTATTTTTCTGACTCCGTTGGCTGATATTTGTTCTTGTTTTAAGCTCAAACTCACTTCATTTTAATACATTTTTCAGAAAGCAAGACTTAATATCTTCAGTAATTTTTCTTCTTCTCCAGTAAATGTATCTTGATTTAAGAATGTTTAGATATTAGTGCTGGAAAACAGACAGAAACACTGAAGAAAAACATAATTTTATTTGCGGTGTGATCAATTTTACAGCTTTAGACACAAATATTATATCACAGAATCATTGCATTTTCAGTGTAAAAATGCTGTTCTTCCTGAGGTTTTCTGTCTTATTTTCCAGCACAAATATCTAAACATTCCTAAATCAATATTAAGGCATTAATTCTTATGATTTTAGATATTTGTGCATGTTTTATCAACTCTTGTGTTTAAGGTGCTTGAAGACGTTCCTCTTGGAGGGAAACCCGATCACAGCGCTTCCCCCGGAGCTGGGTACGTCACGTCACGTCTCCTTCATTTATACAGCGCTTTAACAATATAACAAAGCTTAAAAAATTAATAAAAGTATAGCCACGCCTCCGACGGCCCGCCCACGGGCCGATGCTAACTAACAGGTTAACAATATAGACTGTTTCACAGCAGCTTTACAGTGATAACAGGAGATTACAGTAGCAGAGATTGTTTTGGCTTTACAGCAGCTCTAGAATAGAGTTATTGTCCAGATAAAGTTAGTTTTGATTGATTCATTTCCGTTGTAGAGATCATTAGTTATTAACTCAGGGGCCGCTAACACACACCGTTCTAACAGAAAACAGAAACTTTGAATGTGTTCTGGCTGTTCATTCACACACAACAGTGTTCGAGAACGCAAACTGTGAAACAGGATCCAAGGTGAACTCTAAAAAATGCTGGGTTGTTTTAACTCAATTTTGGGTAAAATATGGACAAACCCAAACACTGGGTTAAAAATTTAATTTAAAATTTTAACCCAATCGCTGGGTTTGTATTTGACCCAAAGTTGTGTTGAAACAACCCAGCATGTAAGCGGTGAAAAATGTTAAAAAATGTTATCATCTCTGTGTAAGATTCATAAACCCGAATCTGCGTCTAATATCACACAGAGGACACACTGCAAAAAATGCTCTTCTTACTCAGTATTTTTGTCTTGTTTTCAGTCCAAATATCAAACATTTCTTAAATCAAGATCCATTTACTAAAGTAGTAAAATGCCATAAGATATTATGTCTTGTTTTCTGGGGAAATAAGTAAAAATTAAGTGAGTTGTTGCTTAAAACAAGCAAAATTATCTGCCAATGGGGTGAGAAAAATAATCCGGTTTCTGTTTGAATTAAGATTATTCTTCTGACCCCACTGGCAGATCATTTTGCTTTTTTTTTAAGCATCAATTCACTTAATTTTGATTAATTCCCCCCGACAAGACATAATATCTTATGGCATTTTACTCATCTAGTAAATGCATCTTGATTAAGAATTTTTAGATATTTGGACTGGAAACAAGACAAAAATACTAAGAAAAGCATTTTTTGCAGTGCGTGATGAAGATGAAGATGAAGATGTGTGTGTGATGTGACTCTTCTCTTCTTCTACAGGGAATCTGATCTCACTGAAGGCTTTGAGTCTGAGGAACTGCCCGCTCACTTTCCCTCCTCGAGACGTTCTGGACCTCGGCCTGCCGAAGATCCTACAGTACCTGCGATGTGCTCAACTAGGTGAAGGTGAAAACCACCTGTGTGTGTGTGTGTGTGTGTGTGTGTGTGCTTGCCATCTGTGGCTTTGGATAAAAAGCATGGCCTGCCTCAAAAATAGCTCCTTGCCCTGGTTCTGCCTGACGGGTGTGAGTCTCTGTTCCCTTGGAGACGCTGAGATTCTGGCGCTTCCAGTCCAGCGAAAGCCATCAATAACCCCGTATATACACTGCAAAAATACTCTTCTTACTCAGTATTTCTGTCTTGTTTCCAGTCCAAATATCTAAAGATTCTTAAATCAAGAAGCATTTACTAGATGAGTAAAATGACAAGATATTATGTCTTGTTTTCTGGGGGAATTAATCAAAATGAAGTGAGTTGTTGCTTAAAACAAGCTGCCAATGGAGTGAGAAGAATAATCTTAATTCAAACAGAAACAGGATTATTTTTCTCACCCCATTGTCAGATAATTTGGCTTGTTTTAAGCAACAACTCACTTAATTTTTATTTATTTCCCCAGAAGACAAGGCATAATATTTTATGGCATTTTACTCATCTAGTAAATGCTTCTTGATTTAAGATTTTTTTAGATATTTAGACTGGAAACCAGACAAAAATACTGAGTAAGAAAAGCATTTTTGCAGTGTAGACTCTGACTCTAATTACACTAACGAGTGTTCAACTAGGCTCTCATCTGATTATGTGTTATTATGGGGAACGATGCTGAGATCTTAATGAGGCTGAAGATGAAAATCAAACGATCAGCAGGAACACTAGCCTAAAAACTGAAGTTTATTACATGATTTTCCTCTCTGGTCCTCTCTCGAATTTCAGTTTTATTTTCTACACTGCAAAAAATGCTTTTCTTACTCAGTATTTTTGTCTTGTTTCCAGTCCAAATATCAAAAAAATTCTTAAATCAAGATGCATTTACTAGATGAGTAAAATGACATTAGATGTCCTGTTTTTCGGGGGAATAAATCAAAATTAAGTGAGTTGATGCTTAAAAAAAAGCAAAATGATCTGCCAATGCGGTCAGAAAAATAATCTTAATTCAAACAGAAACAGGATTATTTTTCTCAACCCATTGTCAGATAATTTGCTTGTTTTAAACAAAAACTCACTTCATTTTGATTTATTTCCCCAGAAAACAAGACATAATATCTTATGTCATTTTTACTACTTTAGTAAATGGATCTTGATTTAAGAAATGTTTGATATTTGGACTGGAAACAAGACAAAAATACTAAGTAAGAAAAGCATTTTTTGCAGTATACTAACTAAAACAATTTTCTTATCTGTTTTAATCTCATACCTTTAATTAAGTATATCAATTAAAAAATGTTCAGTCATAACTTTTATTTATAATGTCACAATTTTGACTTTATCTCATAATTTTGATTTAGTATGTCATAATTTTGAATTTATCTCATAATTCTGTCATAATTTCAACATTTTGTCAATTATGACTGTCATAATTTCAACATTTTGTCATAATTTTGATTTAGTGTCATACTTTTGACTTTAAATCTAATTATTTTGATTAAGTATGTCATAATTTTGACTCTAATCTCATAATTTTGATTTAGTATGTCATAATTTCGACATTTTGTCATAATTTCAACTTTTTATATCATAATTCTTACTGTTGTAATTTCAACATTTTGTCATAATTTTGATTGTGTGATAATTTTGACTTTAAATCTCATTTCAATTTAGTATGTCATAATTTAAATTTTTTATCTCAATTTCAATTTATCTCATAATTAACTTTAATCTCATAATGTTCATTTAATATGTCATCATTTTGACTTTTCATCTCATAATTAAGAAGCTAATATTAAAACATCTTAATTATTATAAAATTTTGTATTTTGTAAAAAAAATTAAAAACTGTATTATAGTGTCAGTATTAGTTAACATTAACAACACTGGATTGAAACCATTTGAAACGTTGAAAAATATTAAGAGTTTTATGTGTGAGAAGTCATTTAGTGATCAAAGCACTAGTAAATAGATATTTGCATCTGATTTAAGAATGTTTTGATATTTGTGCTGGAAAAGCAGACAGAAACACTGAGGCAGAAGATGATTTTAGTGTAATACTGATGAGTGACAACAAAAAACACTAATAAATGAAGTTTTCATGTTAAAAGTAAGCTGAGCGTGACCTCGATGCTCATGTTTGATTATAATCTCGTCTCGTGTGTGTGTGTGTGTGTGTGTGTATGTGTGTGTGTGTGTGTGTGTGTGTTCAGAATCAGAGGTGGACAAGCTGTGTTTCTCCAGTCTGGACGTGTGTGAGGAGGACAATCCCGATATCCAGATCTTCCAGGAGCTTCGGCACAGGATCATCCTGATGGAGAGGAATGAATTACACACACACACCAGAAGCAGGTACTGACACACACCTGAAGCAGGTACTGACACACACCTGAAGCAGGTACTGACACACACCTGAAGCAGGTACTGACACACACCTGAAGCAGGTACAGACACACACCTGAAGCAGGTACAGACACACACCTGAAGCAGGTACTGACACACACCTGAAGCAGGTACAGACACACACCAGAAGCAGGTACTGACACACACCTGAAGCAGGTACAGACACACACCTGAAGCAGGTACTGACACACACACCTGAAGCAGGTACAGACACACACCTGAAGCAGGTACTGACACACACCTGAAGCAGGTACAGACACACACCTGAAGCAGGTACAGACACACACCTGAAGCAGGTACTGACACACACCTGAAGCAGGTACTGACACACACCTGAAGCAGGTACTGACACACACACCTGAAGCAGGTACAGACACACACCTGAAGCAGGCACTGACACACACCTGAAGCAGGTACAGACACACACCTGAAGCAGGTACAGACACACACCTGAAGCAGGTACTGACACACACCTGAAGCAGGTACTGACACACACACCTGAAGCAGGTACTGACACACACCTGAAGCAGGTACAGACACACACCTGAAGCAGGTACAGACACACACCAGAAGCAGGTACTGACACACACACCTGAAGCAGGTACTGACACACACACCTGAAGCAGGTACTGACACACACCTGAAGCAGGTACTGACACACACACCTGAAGCAGGTACAGACACAAACACCTGAAGCAGGTACTGACACACACCAACACACCTGAAGCAGGTACAGACACACACCAGAAGCAGGTACAGACACACACCTGAAGCAGGTACTGACACACACACCTGAAGCAGGTACTGACACACACACCTGAAGCAGGTACTGACACACACCTGAAGCAGGTACTGACACACACACCTGAAGCAGGTACAGACACAAACACCTGAAGCAGGTACTGACACACACCAACACACCTGAAGCAGGTACAGACACACACCAGAAGCAGGTACTGACACACACACCTGAAGCAGGTACTGACACACACCTGAAGCAGGTACAGACACACACCTGAAGCAGGTACTGACACACACCTGAAGCAGGTACTGACACACACCAGAAGCAGGTACTGACACACACCTGAAGCAGGTACTGACACACACCTGAAGCAGGTACTGACACACACCAGAAGCAGGTACTGACACACACCTGAAGCAGGTACTGACACACACCAGAAGCAGGTACTGACACACACCTGAAGCAGGTACAGACACACACCTGAAGCAGGTACTGACACACACCTGAAGCAGGTACAGACACACACCAGAAGCAGGTACTGACACACACACCTGAAGCAGGTACAGACACACACCTGAAGCAGGTACTGACACACACCTGAAGCAGGTACAGACACACACCTGAAGCAGGTACTGACACACACCTGAAGCAGGTACAGACACACACCAGAAGCAGGTACTGACACACACACCTGAAGCAGGTACAGACACACACACCTGAAGCAGGTACTGACACACACCTGAAGCAGGTACTGACACACACCAGAAGCAGGTACTGACACACACCTGAAGCAGGTACTGACACACACCAGAAGCAGGTACTGACACACACCTGAAGCAGGTACAGACACACACCTGAAGCAGGTACTGACACACACCTGAAGCAGGTACAGACACACACCAGAAGCAGGTACTGACACACACACCTGAAGCAGGTACAGACACACACCTGAAGCAGGTACTGACACACACCTGAAGCAGGTACTGACACACACACCTGAAGCAGGTACAGACACACACCTGAAGCAGGTACAGACACACACCAGAAGCAGGTACTGACACACACACCTGAAGCAGGTACAGACACACACCTGAAGCAGGTACTGACACACACCTGAAGCAGGTACAGACACACACCTGAAGCAGGTACTGACACACACCTGAAGCAGGTACAGACACACACCAGAAGCAGGTACTGACACACACACCTGAAGCAGGTACAGACACACACCTGAAGCAGGTACTGACACACACCTGAAGCAGGTACAGACACACACCTGAAGCAGGTACTGACACACACCTGAAGCAGGTACAGACACACACCAGAAGCAGGTACTGACACACACACCTGAAGCAGGTACAGACACACACCTGAAGCAGGTACTGACACACACCTGAAGCAGGTACAGACACACACCTGAAGCAGGTACAGACACACACCAGAAGCAGGTACTGACACACACACCTGAAGCAGGTACAGACACACACCTGAAGCAGGTACTGACACACACCTGAAGCAGGTACTGACACACACACCTGAAGCAGGTACAGACACACACACCTGAAGCAGGTACAGACACACACCAGAAGCAGGTACTGACACACACCTGAAGCAGGTACAGACACACACCTGAAGCAGGTACAGACACACACCAGAAGCAGGTACTGACACACACACCTGAAGCAGGTACAGACACACACCTGAAGCAGGTACTGACACACACCTGAAGCAGGTACAGACACACACCAGAAGCAGGTACTGACACACACCAACACACCTGAAGCAGGTACAGACACACACCAGAAGCAGGTACTGACACACACACCTGAAGCAGATACAGACACACACCAGAAGCAGGTACTGACACACACACCTGAAGCAGATACAGACACACACCTGAAGCAGGTACTGACACACACCTGAAGCAGGTACAGACACACACCTGAAGCAGGTACAGACACACACCTGAAGCAGGTACAGACACACACCTGAAGCAGATACAGACACACACCTGAAGCAGGTACTGACACACACCTGAAGCAGGTACAGACACACACCTGAAGCAGGTAAAAATACCTGCTTCAATGGGGTAAGAAAAATAATCTTAATCCAAACTGAAACAAGATTATTTTTCTTACTCCATTGGCAGATAATTTTGCTCGTTTTAAGCAAAAACTCACTTAATTTTGATTTATTTCTCCAGAAAACAAGACATAATATCTTATGGCATTTTACTCATCTAGTAAATGCATCTTGATTTAAGAATCTTTAGATATTTGGACTGGAAACAAGACAAAAATACTAAGTAAGAGAAGCATGTTTTGCAGTGAGTGTTCAGCGCACCACCGTTTCTGTTTCACAGCCCTGATTTAATTAGAACGAGAAACTGCAGATGCTTTATTAGATTCTGCTGCTTATTAAACTTCATACAGGTGTCTGGGAACGCAACTGTATATTCATATCAATCTATCACTACAATTTATATTGAGAGCATTGTAGTTTGAGTGAAATGGGAACAAAACCTGCAGATCATGTTCTGAAGAACATCTGAAGGAGTCACATGATCAACGACACACTCATTTACATAAAATATGCTTCTTCTTTTTTTTACAAAAGCAGTCCGTCAATATCTGTAATGTACAATGCCAGGATTATTAGACATCTGACATTTGATTAGTCATGAGAAATAAGATTTCTTCTTTTTTTTAAATCAGAATTGTTCCCTGTTTTAATTTAGTATAAGGATTCAATTTGATTAATGAATTACTATTATTTATATACTGTTATAGCATTTATTAATCATTTCACACAAAGAAGCATGAAGTCACTTCATTTTGGATGTATTTGAATATATATTTGATATTAAGAATGTTTATATTTGTGGAGATGATGTATGGCTGTATTCCTGGTGTTTCTGAGGCCTGTTCTTCGTGTGTGTGTGTGTGTGTGTGTGTGTGTTTTAGAGTCCAGCATCTGCTAAACGATCAGAGAAATCGTCACACACAGAAAGATCTGGAAGAAGAAGAGACCAGGTTCACATTCACATCTTTACCTTCATCTGGAAGATAAAAGCATTTGATGTGCAGTGAAAACAGACTGTACAAATTTATTCAAAATGCTCATGAAAAAATAAAAAATTATCGTTTTTAATGCAAAACAGCTAACATTATAAATGGACCTTCAGGGGAAAATGAATTATAATAAAATGTTGCATGAAATGAACACTTTAAATATCATATAAATGTATTTATAAATACAGATGAGTGTTATATAATTGAGTGTTACATAATGTGATATGGAAACTGTAAGAGTCTTATTGTTGTGTTCTGACACTGAAAAAATGTGTCAAATTTAAATTCTTTCAAAATTGAGTTTATGCTTAAAACAATAACTAATATCTGCCAATGGAGTCAGAAAAATAAACTTTATTCAAAGGGAAAATATAATAAGATATTTGTTACTGTTTAAAGCACAAACTCACTTCATTTTGATGCATTTTTCATATAATTTTGCTTCTTCTCCAGTATATATATCTTGATTTAAGAATGTTTATATATTAGTGCTGGAAAACCAGACAGACTGAGGAAGAACCTCATGTTTTTGCGGTGATGCTGCTGTGTGTTATTTCTGTGCCACTACTGTCATCAAACAATAATGACTAACAAAAGTTATTTATAAAAATAATCCTCCTGCCGTGTCATTGGTCAGTCAAACAGATAGTCCCGCCCCCAGACTCGTGTGATTGGCTGAGCAGAATCTGACAGATTCTCAGGGTTCTGAAAGTGTCACAGTGTTTCACTCTTCAGGAAGTCAAACTGTCAATGACAATATCACAGCATTGCATACAACAACTCACAAAACTAAAAGCAACAGGCTTCATACAGTGTCTGTGAGGAGAACACGTGACCCAGTGTTGATTTCTCAAGGTTCAGCACATCTTCAGAGACACGTGATTGATGGAGTTCAGGAGCAACTGTGTGTTTGTACTGACATCATGTGGTTAGTTGAGGAACTTACAGCCAGTGTTGAGCTTTACTTTCCCTGTAGAAGCTTTGTTTCTCATGCGCAAATCATATAAATACATCTTTTTATCTCACAATTCTAACCCTTATTTTTCAATCATTCAGAATTGTGAGATATAAACTTTGCAATTGTAAGAGAAAAAGTCAAATTGTGAGATAGATGCATGTTTTTATTCCGTGACGGAAACGAGCTTCCGTAACTTCTAGAACAACATCACAGACAAAGTGAGGTTTAGGCTTCCCTAAGCCTGATGTAATCACATTCTAAAGTCAAGTAAAAACTTTTTTTTTTTTTTTTTTAACATTATATTTTATGACAGTTAAGCTCCCAATCAAGTGTCATTCTCATGATGACTGTATTACTGTAAAACAAAAAAATATATATGAAAACATTACAGTTTAACCCTCTGGTGTTCCTTGTGTGGCTCTCAGTGATATTAATGTAATATATTATAGTTCGATAATGTTTTTATTTTATTTAATATTTTGTATTTTTTTAGGGGATTTTATACTACTAAACTATATTTATTGAATAGTTATGATCCATTTATTACCACTTTTTGAACATAGACCTGAAAAGGAAATGAAACTGGTAAATCTTGAATCTTTGGCTCACAGACTGAAGTTTGGTCTCTTTTTAAAGATGACACTTGGCAGATTATTGCTGAAGTGAAAAAAAGTTACAGAAGTTTAAGTTTGTTATTATGAAAAATACTATTTTTACATTTTATAAGATATTTTCCAAAACATGTCCAAAAAATATATGTTTTCTAAAACAGAGAAAATCAAAGCCATAAATCTAAACAAGTTGTGCTTGAAATTTGAAGTTGATATCTGAAGAAATGAGCTTTCAGTCAGATGTTGTTTGGCCGCAGTATCAAATAAACATTGTTTCAAAGCGGAAAAATCATGATGTTAATGTTTATAATATATTAATATCTTCATGCCTTATAGTCACATTTATCAGATTAGAGCTGGATGATAATATACTTACATTTTGTGATGATATAAACAATCAAGGAGTTGAGATTTACTCTGTAGTATATCACTTTATGAGTATACTGTATGTATGAGTAGAAAGTACTTGTGTCCGACTTCATAAAGAACCATAATTCAGCAAAGCAGTGAAAATATGAACAGATCACGCAGTGAAACTACTCACATTTCTGATTAGATTCAGCTGTCAGCCTCTCTGTGGTGGACTGATTTTACCAGTTGCTTTTTCTCCTTAATTTCTACACATCCCGAACCCTCGCATGTTTGTTTGTAACATATTTTGGCTAATTCAATCATATTTTCAGCTCTTAATAAGAGTGCTAGATTTAAAGCAATAGTGACACTTTATGATAAGGTCTGATTGGTTAACATTAGTGAACTGTTTTAGTCACCATCGACTAACACTGAACAACACTTCTACAGCATTTATTCATCTCAGTGTTCATTTTAACATTTACTAATTTATTATTCAAATCAAAAGTTGCATCTGTTAATATTATTTAATGGACCTGAGCTGACGTGAACTAACAATGAACAACTGTATTTTTATTAACTAACATTAACAAAGATGAATAAAGAGGCTACTGTAACAAATGTATCGTTACTGTAACGTCTTCCCAGGATTGTATCATTCTGCAGATTTGCTCATGAAACAGAAATGACAGTGTTTAAGTGTGGAAAACACCCGGTGTGTGTGGATATAGTTGATATATAATGTGTTCATGAATCAACATCCAGACTTCAGGGTATATTCTGATCATTTAATAAAGGAAAGCCTATATTTATTGAATAAACAGATCAAAGTGTTGATAAAACCACAGAAACACAATCAGCCTTCAGATTACTGTAGTTTCCTCCGAACATTAAACTGGGATATGAGAATGTGTTTTATGTATTTATGTATATGTTCCTGTATTCATTCAACAATAATTAGTTTATAACGGCTGTCATTTTCCCTCCTGAAATCTATCATATTAAATCAGCAGTTCTGCTGGACAAGAAATCAGGAACTTCTTGTGTTTCTTCTGTGCAGCTTCAGAACTCATTCTGCACATAACAAACCCTGAGTTTGAGCAGCAGGTGGCGCTCACCATCATCTTCATCATCCTCACCATCATCATCATTCTCATCTTCATCATCTTCATCATCCTCCTCATCTTCATCATCCTCATCTTCATCATCCTCATCTTCATCTCCACAGCAGCCATCTCTCAGGCGAACGGATCAGTGTTGTGGGAAAACGAGGAAATATTTCCATTCATTGAGAGTCAAGGAAACAGTGTATGACAGTAAAGCTGATAACTAGTGTTTTGAGATGTTGTTCAGTCGGTTTGTTTCATCACTGGATTGTTTTTATACACTTTATGACAAAACTGCAACACGAAGGCTTCAGCTCCAGTTCTAGGACATACACAAATGTACATTTTTCCAGATTAATGGTTTTTAAAGAGGAATTTGTAATATATTTAGAGACTTTAAGAGGGATGAATGAAAGAAAAGAAAAGTATTTGTATTCTTTATTAGAGGATTTTATAATATAAACTCTCTCTCTCTCTCTCTCTCTCTCTCACTCTCTCTCTCTCTCTCTCTCCCCCCCCTCTCTCCCTCTCTCTCTCTCTCTCTCTCTCACTCTCTCCCTCTCTCTCTCTCTCTCCCCCTCTCTCCCTCCCTCTCTCTCTCTCTCTCTCTCCCTCCCTCTCTCTCTCTCTCCCTCTCTCTATCTCCCTCCCTCTCTCTCTCTCTCTCTCTCTCTCTCTCTCTCTCTCTCTCTCTCTCTCTCTCTCTCTCCCTCCCTCTCTCTCTCTCTCCCTCTATCTCCCTCCCTCTCTTCTTTTGTGTTTAATGTATAGTTTGATTTGTTGTGTAGAATGTGATGTGAAAACTAAATGTAATTTCAGTCTTTCTTTGTAAAACTGTTAGTTATGACGGCCTTTCTATTGTTGTTCAACAAGTATATGAATAAACAACAACAACAACAAAAACAAAAGCCTTCATCACCAGTATTATAATATGAACATCTATGAAACTGTTAAGAACTGATTTGCATGAAGATCTTTAAATCAGATAAATGGTGAATGTAAATATCGTTTTGCAAGAATAAACTGCTTTGCATACTCATAATTCATGTGGTTTATAGTCTATGGAAGAAAGAAGAAATAAAATGCAGTAAAATCAGCAATCAACTAAACTTGATCATTTTAATAAAACATCATTTTAACTCATCTTGCAATTTTTCTGGCTGACAAGCACTTTACAGTAGGTGGAAATGAAAATGCATATGAAAATACATCATTGATATAATAAACAAACATACAGAATAACATACATTATAGTAGATGAGTTTTGGGATACGAGTTTTGGGATAGCTTTGACATACGCTGTTAATATGAATATAGATTGTATGTTTACTGTGGTGAAAATCAATCTTTTAATAATGTTTATATGTCCATGTGGTGTTTTTAATATGCTTTAAGACAAACCATGTGTACATTCATAAGTGTACATGTATATAAATGTGTGTGTGTGTGTGTGTGTGTTTATATATTGTGTTTTATGTGCCATGTGATCTACTAGGTGAGTTTACCTGTATGTCCAGAACACTGTAATGTGCAGTGTGTGTGTGTGTGTGTGTGTGTGTGTGTGTGTGTAGTTCGCTCAGATCAGACGGTGGTTCTCGTCTTTCTCTGGTGATGTCACCGCGAACGGGCCCGTTGTAACGCGTCGGTGGAGTTGATGGCGTCATTGCGCGTCCTGACGGAGCCTCCCGAGCGCGCGCACGGATCGCAGTAAAGGCCGACGCGACGCGACGCGACCGAGGCTCCGGTGGCCGCGATCGAGCGACCCAAACCCGGACTCCGAGCGAGGAAACATGCAGGCCGTGCCGGAGGAGCTGCGGGCCGGCTCCCGGATCCCGGTGACCGTCGAACAGATCGTGAACGACACGCTCGTGGTGACGCTGGTGTACCGGGAGAAGAGCTACACCGGGATCTTACTGGACTGCAGCAGAAAGTGAGTCTCCTTTCTTTGTGTTTTCATGCGAAAAACACACACTTTATAATGTCGGGCCTAAAGAGCAGGCCAGGAGAACACAGGCCTTGAGCAGAGACAATGAGAAGAAGAGCAGAACATCATCATCTTCATCATTACACACACACTAGATGTGAAGAAATCGCTCTTTTGTGTCGGATTGTGTGTTTTTATTTAGTGTCTCTCAGATGATGAAGATGAAGATGATGATGGTTGCTCATTCAGCTTTAGCCATGTAGCAGCTCAAGCTGTTTCTTTGTATCATTTCATCACATGAAACATTGATTGATGTTTTCATGCACATTCATCGCTGTCATCGTGAATTGTGACACATGATGTGTTTAATTGAGTCCTGATAATCATTATTCCTCATGAAGGGTCAGATGGCATTGTTATATACAGTCAGTGTAAAGGTCAAATATTGTGTTTATTCATTTGATACTGGGGGAATTTGACTATAGTAACACTTTAGTGTGATTTTCACCATGAGGCCTTTGATTTTGAGTATGCTTTGGTTATTGGTGTTATTTTCAGATTTTATGGGTTTGATGTGGAATAATCATTGATGTCACTGAACCTTCTCCACATTATATTCCTGTGTGGATGGATGGATTATTGTGCGTGAGATTGTGGATATTTGCTTGAATATGATGAGCCTGTCACTGTGAGGTATTAATAGACACATTGCATGAGAATCTTACATCGCTTTTCCTTTATAGAGGAGCAGCCCATCAGAAAAACAATAACTGAAATTGATAATTCAGTGTTTATAATAGTCAAGTTATTGCAAAGCTTAAATAGACAGCTTTTTTACAGGGTTTAACCTAAAAACTGTAAATATTAATACCTTTTTATGTACTATGTGTGCTTTTCCTCACCGGTTAACTCTTAAAAATAAAGCGTTCTTTATTAGCATTGATGGTTCCATTGCACTAAATGTTGTTTAGATTATTAAAACGTTCTTCACACTATAGAAACACATGGTTATTTAAGAACTGACCACTGAAAGGTTCTTCTATGATCAAATGCTGCTTCACTCTTTGTTCTGGTGTGTCATCGTGAATCACGGCCGGCCGGGAAGGTTTTCCAGTGAATCATCGTCACTCATTCACTCTGTCCTTGGACGTTTGGCACTATAATCAGAATATCATATCATGATCTAGTGCACTTGATGAGCACACTACACAGAACACGGTGTCCCACAATGCACTGCGCTTTACCTTTGATTTCCAGTGTGACGAATGAACTGAAAGTAATTGCAACTGCCTTTATTTTCTATGTAGTTTTTACATTTTTGCAGAATACTATGCATGCAGTTAACATGAACTAACAATGGACAGCATTTATTAATCTTAATGTTATTTTCAACATTTACTAATGCATTTTTAAGAACAAAAGTTGTATCATTAGTCAATGCACTGTGAACATGAACAGTATAACATTAACAAAGGCTATTTAATGCTGTAAAAATACTTCTCATGGTTTAGTTAATGCATTAACTAATGTCAATCAGTAAGATCTCACTGTAACGTGTAAGCTACGTTCTAAAATAAGCTAAGGCGATTAAAACAAAGACGGTTGGAGTGCGTTTTAGAAGAAAATACAATTTTAGACTTTCATGTTTAATTCAATGTGTTACTTGATGTTTTTTATGTATTTATGTGTGAACTTTACTAGCAGTTTCTGAGCGAAAATAGTTTCTACTAGTGCTGTGCAACAATTAATCGTGATTAATAAAAGTTTGTGTTTACATAATATATGTGTGTACTGTGTATAAGTTTGTATATATGAATACACACACTCATGTATATATTTAAGAAAAATGTTTCTATTTCTATATAATATAAATACAGTATGCAAATATTTCTTAAATATATACATGCATGTGTGTGTATTCATATATACATAATTATACACAGCACACACACATATATTATGTAAACACAGACTTTAATTTTGGATGTGACTAATCGCTGAACAGCACTAGTTTCTACACTATATTTTTTAGTATACTACAGTTTGAAGCGTTTATCGTAGAATCATTCGCCTATGTCAATAATAGTAAGTAGTGTGCAGTATGCAGTCAGCTAGTGTTTCATCCGGAACTGTGTCTAAATAGCATCTAGTCGTTCATCATCCCAGCTCTATATATATATGTGTGTGTGTGTGTGTATTATGCAGTGAAATGTTCCGTACTCCGGATCCTGACACGAGTCTCTGTAGGTATAGTCGCTTTAGGGGTGGGCGTTTTATTTTTCGTCAAACAGCTCAGATGATAGGTGTTTATTGCCGGAGGGCTTCTGCCTCTGTTACCCAGAGGATTTCCTTCTACGGTTTAATTAATAATCCCAGCACAATCAGATTTCAGGGCTGCGTGTGAAAACACCCAAATCTCTTGGCCCTCTCCCTGCGTCCCCGGTGGTTTATGGGATTGTTTTTGTGCAGCGAGGTGGAGGGGGGGATCCGGCCCGACCCGTTGGTCTCTTTGTCTGTGGTTTCTGACAGCGCTTTGCTCTGGCTGCATCTTTCACAGACTCCTGCTATCCTCAAGACTCAGTGCGATCACTGAAAACACTGGGTCCATCGCACTACTTCTGAAAACACTGGGTCAATCGCACTACTTCTGAAAACACTGGGTCAATCGCACTACTTCTGAAAACACTGGGTCAATCGCACTACTTCTGAAAACACTGGGTCCATCGCACTACTTCTGAAAACACTGGGTCCATCGCACTACTTCTGAAAACACTGGGTCCATCGCACTACTTCTGAAAACACTGGGTCAATCGCACTACTTCTCATGAATTTATTTGTAGTAGTTGTTTCGCTACATGCAAATATGCAACGTAAAGCAAATCTCCATGTCTTGCTTAATTATTATCACAGTATTATCACAATACGAATAATAATGGTTGTCCTAAAATTGTATTATTTTGTGTTATTGAAATGCACGATGTGTCTAGATAGTGAAGCAGTTTTTCCAGTCAAGAGTCAGCTTGCCATTAGAAATGCTTAATCATGTATTTCAGTTCATGAGCAAAATTATGCAAAATTGTGATAAGAGTGTTAAAAATAAGGACATTTAAAGGTGATATTAGTATTTTTTTCTGCGCAATCATAGCAGGATTATTATTGTAAACTAAAACCCAAAAACTAAACTAAACACTAAACAATAAAATTATTTTATTTCAGCTCATTTTATCATTTTCGTTTGCAACGTAAAGCAAATCTCCATGTCTTGCTTAATTATCACAATACGAATAACAATGGTTGTCCTAAAAGTACATTTTTTGGCGTTATTGAAATGTAACTGTTTTTGTGAACTTCACCCTACTACTTTTAAATTCCAAGCATCACAGTTTCTAAGAATAATGCAGCATTAGGAGTTTTGACGGATCATATTATATCTGTGTTGTTTTAAAGGTTATGAAAACATAGGTGTGGTTTCGCTGCATGAACTGCAACTGGTTTTTCCAGTCAAGAGTCAGCTTGCCATTAGAAATGCTTGATCATGTGTTTCAGTTCATGAGCGTTCAAATGTTTTGCAGCATTGTGATACGAGTGTTAAATATAAGGACATTCAATGATGATGTAAGTGTTTTTTTCTGCACCATCGTTGCAGGATTATTATTGTAAACTAAAAGCAAAACCCACACTTTCTTACTTGAAATAAACTAAACATTATCTGAAATAAAATTATTATAAATGTGTGTATATATATATATATATATATATATATATATATATATATATATATATATATACACTATATATATATACTATATATAAGTACTATTTTAGACATTTTTTTTTTTTTAATTAATGCAAATTTATTAAATGTTTTTTTAAATAGACTGCAGCAATTAAGTTTTATCTGAATCTCTAGTAAATTACATGTTATTTTGTTTAGTTGTCTATTCACAATCGTGGGGGATCGTGATCTCTATTTCAAAGGGGACATATCATGAAAATCTGAGTTTTTCTGTGTTTAAAGTGCTATTATGCCCCTTTTCACAAGATGTAAAATAAGTCTCTGATGTCCTCAGAGTGTGTGTGTGAAGTTTTAGCTCAAAATACCCAACAGATCATTTTTTACAGCATGTTTAAATTGTCACTTTTTGGGGCTCAGAAAAACATGCCGTTTTAGTGTGCAAATGAGCTGCTGCTGCCGGCACAGGGGGCGGAGCCTCACGAGCTCACGCTCAGAGCCAGGACAATCTCATCTCACGGAATGATAATGTCAAAACAGAAACTCTCAGTAGTGGTGTTCATTTCGACCCGGAGTCGGACAATAATGCCTACAGAGCCAGAGAATATACGCTGTGTGGAGATAGAACAGGTATAGTTTAGTTTAATTACGGTTATAACGTATGTGTCATACAAGCCTGCTGTAGCAGACCCCATCCGAATGATGGCCAACAATATACTGATGAGTTCAGTGAAGTTTATTGTACATCATACAAAAGATGAAGCGTTAGTTTTACTCCAGAAAATCACTGTAAGAGCTAATAAACACAATATAAGAAGTGCGCATTAAAGTCTTATCCATAAACTCTCTCTCTCTCTCCCCTTCATTATCATCAATGTACACAGCGAATTACACAAAACACTTGTTTCAACTAACAGTAAACAAATATATACACTCCTTTTCAGGGGGTGCTTAATAAACTGGTAAACTTTATCTGAGAATCCCGAATCTGAGAACGGCTTGTTCTGAGACAGTGCTAATGAATTATGGGGATTTTTAAAAAAGCACTGGGTGGATTTTTATCATTATAGGGAGGTTGTGTACACACACTGCCAACACATTTATGTTCAAACACCATGTAAAAGTGAATTTTGCATAATAGGTGCCCTTTAAGTGCTATAATCGGGTACCCGGTGCATCTACCAACCCAGAAAACATGAAAAGTGACAACCCAGTAATTTTGTTTTGGTAAGCCTTTTTTTCTGCAAGCATGTCAAAAAATAAATTCTTGATTCTCTTCCGTAGGACTGGGCTGTTTTGCCTTCCAGACGTTGTTGGAAAATCAGAAGAGAGCCTCATATTGAGACCGGACTGTGAAGTCTCGAGTGAAGAGGCTTCTTCTAAACCCGTTAGTCCGCCTTCACCGCGACCAAAAGATGAGAACACGGAGCCAGCGATGGCTCCTCCTGCTCCCGTACCCGTCCCGGTACAACCGGGCCAGCCCACGTACCCACCGTACTTTGAGGGCGCTCCTTTCCCGCAACCCGTTTGGGTCCGGCACACGTACAACCAGTGGGTTCCTCAACCACCACCTCGTCCAATCAAGAGGAAGAAAAGAAGAAGTCGAGAGCCCGGAAGGATGACCATGAGCACGATCCGACTGAGACCTCGGCAGGTGTTGTGCGAGAAATGCAAAAACACACTAAACAGCGACGAGGACAGCAAAGACGGACCAACGGCGCCCAAGACGGCTAGAAAAGAAAACGCGCCCCAAGAAGACGAGGACACTAAAGCAACTCCGGCCAAGAGAAAGGACGACGGGGACAACAACAAAGAGTCGAAGAGAAGAGAGGACTCAATGGTCTTTGACAGCAAACGCTTCCGAAAGGACAAGAAAGACGACGAGAAGTTTCCGGTAGGGGACATTATTCCCCACAGTCCCGTGATTAAGATCTCCTATAGCACTCCTCAAGGAAAAGGCGAAGTAATGAAGATCCCCTCGAGAGTTCACGGTTCTGTTAAACCCTTCTGTCCGAAGCAGTTATTGCAGAACGGGCATGGACAAAGAGACGCCTCCAAGGAATCCCAGAAAGTTGTGCAACCGCAAATGGACGCCATCCGAACGGGTCTTACCATTTCCATTCCCAAACTCAAGCTCCCAAAGTTGGCAAGTCCGGAGTCCCCGTCGCCCAAGATCCGCTTGAGATCCCGGTCCGACGGAGGAGAGCAAGTGTCCGTGTACGAGGCAGAACTTGTCGGCGGTTCCCGGAGAAGAAGTCCAAGAGTTCCCAACTCTCAATCCGAGGATGGTGCCGAGAAAAACTCGCTTGAACTTTGGTCCGGCGAGGAGGTCGATCGACACAGCGACCTGACTTTACTCATTAACTTCCGAAAGAGGAAAGCGGATTCCTCGAGCCTCTCCGTGTGCAGTAGCGACAGTCTAGACGAGTCCAAGTCGTTCAGCTCGGATGGGACGTCGCCAGAACTCTGCGATCTCGCTCCGGGCGACGACATCTCCGTATCATCGTCTTCTCAAGGGGAAAGCAAGACTGTTCCGCCTCTGACCGTGCGACTGCACACTCGCAGCATGACTAAATGCGTGACCGAAGAAGGTCACGCCGTGACAGTAGGTGATGTTGTTTGGGGAAAGATTCACGGATTCCCGTGGTGGCCTGCTCGGATACTCAGTATTAGCGGTTCTCGTAGAGAAGAAGGAGAGGTTGATGCTCCTTGGCCTGAAGCTAAAGTGTCCTGGTTCGGTTCTCCCACCACCTCCCAACTCTCGGTTGCCAAACTGTCGCCGTTCCGCGAATTCTTCAGGTTACGCTTCAACCGCAAAAAGAAAGGGATGTACCGTCGCGCCATCATGGAGGCCGCCAAGGCGGTGGGACACATGAGCGCCGAAATCACATCTCTACTGTCGCACTGCGAAACTTAGGTGAGTCTTTCTTTGCTCGTCATTGCACTCTTAAAGAGATCGTTCGCCCATAAAAGAAAATTCTCTCATCAATTACACACCCTCATGTCTTTCCATACCTGTAAGACTTTCACTCATCTTCGGAAAAAATTAAGATATTTTTAATGAAATCTGAGAGATTTCTGTCCCTCTATTCACCCAAAACTACATAAAGTTACTACAAAACTAACATTCATTATGAGATCCTTAGATAAATCCAGTTGAGTCTTATGGGTTTGGAACGACATGAGGGTTCGAAATTGATGAAAGAGTTTTCATTTTTGGGTGAACGATCCCTTTAAAGGAGTAGTTAACTTCAGAATTAAAATTTCCTGATCATTTACTCTCCCCCATGTCATCCACGATGTTCATGTCTTTGTTTCTTCAGGCGAAAACATTCCAGGATGTTTCTCCATATAGTGTCTTCAATGGGGTCCAACGGGTCGAAGGTCCAGATGTGAGTTTCAGTGCAGCTTCAGAGTCTCGACACGATCCAGCCGAGGAATGAGAGTCTCATCTAGACAAACCAGCGGACATTTATAACAAAATAAACATTTATATACTTTTATCCACTAATGCTCGTCTTGCACTAGCTGTGATGCGACACACATTACGTAATCAGGTTGAAAGGTCAAGCGTGACGTAGGCGGAAGAACAGATCTAGTGTTTACAAAGCGAACATGCAAAGACGAAGTCAAACAGGATTTACAGAAAAATAAAAGGTAAAACAAAAATGTCAGACAATTTTGAAGTTGGAGGAGAGTTTTTCGCACTATCCTACATTTCCCACCTTTCTAACGTGATTATGTAATGTGTGTCGCATCACAGTTAGTGCAAGCTGAGCATTAGTGGTTAAAAAGTATATAAATGTTTATTTGTTTTAATAAAACGGCCGCTGGTTTGTCTAGATAAGACTCTTATTCCTCGGCTGGATCGTGTCGAGACTTTGAAGCTGCACTGAAACTCACATCTGGACCACATCTGAAACCCGTTGGACCCCACTGAAGTCACTATATGGAGAAAATCCTGGAATGTTTTCCTCAGAAATCTTCATTTCTTTTCGACTGACATGAACATCTTGGATGACGTGGGGAAGATGAAATTATCAGGAAATTTTAATTCTGAAGTGAAGTACTCGTTTAAGACCAAAGCACAGCAACATAGTGTCGGCTCAGATCCGGCCCACATCATGTGGATCCCACGCGGGCCGGATCTGGGCCGACACCATGTTGCTGTCTGGGCATACTTCGGTTTTGACACATGTGACAGTGCACAAACACCGGTGCTAGAGAGTTTTCCATCTTTCTCCAATATCTGCGATATTTCTCTGCAGAAGCAAATGTCTTTGTGCTCTTTAAACCTGAGTTGCATGAATCTCTAAACCAACGCTCACCAACTCGGGCGTCTGTCGATGTTGCTGTTATTGCTGTATTATTATTTATTTTAAAAATTAAAAATTATTGCTGTGATTATTTATCACAACTTAAAATTCAACATTAGAATAAGAAGTAATGTGTTGTTTCAACTTAAAGTACTTGTTTGTGCTTGACTTAAAATATTAAGTTTAGTTAACTTTAGTTTAGTTGGATATTTAAGTTAGCTCAACAAATTTTAAGTTAACAATTGCAGCTACATTTTTACAGTGTAGTTTGCTGTTTTGTGTTTCGCTTGTCTCGTTTCTTTTCCAGCCGTGAAACAGCTGTTTCGCCACTTTGAGGACCAAATAATTAGTACAGAAAATTTCTGATTGATTTATTTAGACTTCTACCTTTGACTCTGTAAGTCAAACCGTTTCAAAAACTTGTGCCAATCTCAGTCAGACCTCTGAGATCTCCCCCGAGGCTTTATATTAGTTTCTTTAGGGATCCTTTTTTACTGTGCATATCTTAATTTAATTTTTTCTGTCTGCATTTGTTTGCCACGTATTCGCCTCATCAGGTATGCAGTGTTACCCTTGTATGTGTAAAAAAAAATGAACCCACAATTTTTTGTCTTTCTAAGTCTGAGTGACGACTACTTTTTCTGTGGAACACAAAGGTAAAAGTTTTGCTGCACAATGATCACGTTTACATACACACCAGTGCGCTGGTAACCCACACATATCAGCTTAGTGAAATAACCCGTTATCCAGGTTTACATGCAAACCGATAACCCGACAACGCAAGTAAACCGTGTTTACAAGACTTTATTGATGAATCCGGTTATTTCCCAGTAGTGACGTCAAAATGTAGTAATTTGTATCTGACTCTGAATATTTCATTTGTTATGTGGATTGTGATGTTAAATAAAGCATTAAAAACCGAAGAAGATTAACGCAACATGTCAGCGGCTCATATTATCCTCTCTTGCAGTTACAGATGCAGGATTTACTGTACCACTTCTTATAAGAGAGCATTTTCATATATATATTTTTTTGGATAAAAAAAAAAAATCTGAGTTTGCGATATGCACAACGCTGTCTGGATGCACTTAAATCCACAGTAAGAATGCGTTCCTGTCACAGATCACACATGCACACTTCAATAAGCCGACAGAAAGCACTCTCGTATGGTTTGACTTGATTCTTAAGATATTTTTATTGTACTTTGATCGGCGCTGTGAAACCTTTCCCGGTCTGCTTTAGTTATAAAGAGCAGCGTGAACATACGGCTAAACTTCTCCTTTTGTGTTCCACAGAAGAAAGTCAGTCATACGGTTTGGAATGACATGAAGGTGGGTACATGACATCTTTTTTTCATTTAGGTGCACATTTCATTTGAATTTAATGAAGCAATGATCTCCAAACACTATTAGACTGAACGGGCTTGAACATACTTAATTTGTGATTTATTGATCATAAAATCGTCTTTAATTTCCCGGTTTGGTCCCATGGCCTCAGTTTCTCTGGAGATTGCTAGGTCACTTCATGTTTATTGAGATCAGATGCTGTCTTGGTTCAATATTAGCTCAAGTTCACAAGCCGCTCCCACTGCCAGTGTTTGGAATCCTGAATTTCCCTTCAGCCATATTTAGACACATCTAGACTGTGCTTTGCCTGACTACATGCCTGTGTGTGCAAACTTCAGTGAAGCATTTTATTTTTAATTTGTCTTATTTGATGAAGTTTGCATTATTGCATCATTATTTTTCCTGTTTACTAATGTGAATCTGCTTTGAAACAATCTGTATTATATAAAATGCTATAGAAAATAAATAAATATGCATGATTTTTTTTTTTTGGATCTTTATGCATTTAGGCATTTTTTGCATGCATTTTTATGCATCATTTATTAATTGTTTATGCATTTTTATGCATCATTTATATATTTTTATGCAATATATATGCATGCGTTTATGCATTTTTGTGCATGCATTTTTATGCATCGTTTATATATTTTTATGCAATATATATGCATGCATTTTATGCATCATTTATGGATTTTATTAATGCATTGTATGCATCATGCATTTTAGTGCATGTATTTTTATTAATACATTTTATGCATAATTTATGGATTTTTATTCATGCATTATGCATGCTTTTATGCTTTATGCATGCATTTTTATGCATGCTTTTTTATGCATCATCATTCACAGTAAATACATTGTAAGCTGTTTACGCAGAACATCCTCTCAGTGGTTTGATGTGAGCTTGTTATCGGGATACTCTAATCAGCAGTGCACACTAATATTGTGTTTTAATTTATTGCATAGTTTTTTGTCAGCACTGAATAGATGAGTTAAAGGCATCTTTCTGAAGCCCTCAGGGTTTAGTTCAGTCTGCTCATGTGTGTTTTCTCTCTGTAGAGGACGAGGACGGCAGTGGACTGGCTGTTATTCAGGGGTCTGCAGGCGCTCCCAGTATGTGGGATCCTCCCAGCACGGAGAGCGCCTTCATTAGCCACGGATACCATGAGGGAAGGTGCTTTTTTCCTCCCACACACGCGACTGTTGGAAGAAAATGTCTGCCTTGTGAAGAGCGGACTGAGTTTGAGGGGCCACGAGGAGAACGTGGGAACATCTCGGAGCGAACAATTCCCCCATCTCCTCTTCGTTAGTCTCTCCATCTTTCCTTTGTTTGTTTTTTAGGACGTACATTATATTAGAACAAGTAGCTTGACACTAAATCCGAATGTATTTATTCACACACAAAAAACACTCGACCGGTGACTGGCCTCGAAATAATCCTGTAAGATCACACTGCTGCTGTTTCTTATGACTGTCCTCATAGGACGCCCGAACGCAACGGACCGACAAATATCCGTGTTATGATACTAAACGACAAGTCTTACTGTGTCTGTTTCTTCAGATTATGAAAATGTGAAATTCCCTTTTGCATCATGTAGGTCTGACACCATGCAGTATGTCAGTTTGTCCGTCGCTTCACAGTCTCTTTCTCTTTCTCTCTAGTTTTCTGTCCCCTTGAAGGAATATATCTCCTGTCCTCCATTTTCTTATTTCGCTCTGATTATGTGATGTTTTCTTTTGCTTTAATTATTTAATGTCACGTTAAGAGAAGCACTTTATCCATACCTTGGTGGCCTGCTGTGAACGGGTCGTTCGCAGACTCTCGGAGGAGCCAACCCATCGCTTTTGAAGTGATTTTAATTTTCATGAATTAAAGGACGCTTTCAGGAAGTTGTGTACACTGTATTATCGCGTTTAGCCTGGTTTACGTTAGACACCGTTGCTTTCCTCCTCATGAATTGTTCCACTGGAGATATGGACAGAACTGTACGCTCCTATGCACCGTCTCTTTCATTAAAGCATCAAATCCGCGTGTTTACTCGTGTGTTTGCTCGTGTGTTTGCTGGATGAGTGTGGATATCCGTGTGTCTGCTGAGATGTGGGACTCGAGCGTCTGAAGCTCACGCTCAGGATCTCGCAGGTTTTGGTGCGTTCTTCCTCACGATTCTGGACTCTCTGCAGGCGTCGAGCGCTTTAGATCTGCTCCAGGTTTATATTGTGCTGTAAATAGAATAAAATATTAAGGCAAAGTCCTTTCTGCAATGTTCTTTTGCACGTGGACACGGAAAAATGGTTTAGTTTCAAAACACTATTGGGCATGAGTCGAGTCGAGTGCAAAGATGATGTTCTTCCTCAGTGTTTCCGTCTCGTTTTCCAGCACAAATATATAAATATTCTTAAATCAAGACACATTTACTGGAGAAGAAGCAAATTAACTCAAGATATAAGTCTTGTTTTATGAAAATTAAGCGAGTTTAGTCTTAAAACGAACAAATATCCGCCAATGGAGTCAGAAATGTTTTCGCTGTAAATTACGTTTATTTTTCTGACTCCATTGGCAGATCTTTGTTCTTGTTTTAAGACTAAACTCACTTAATTTTCATAAAACAAGACTTAATATCTTCAGTTATTTTGCTTCTCCAGTAAATGTGTCTTGATTTATGAATGTTTAGATATTAGTGCTGGAGAACGAGACTTTGATTTCAGTGAACTGAATACTTGTACTTGCATTTTTGACGAAAATGGTACTTTTTCCTTCTTACAGTTTTATTTCTAGATCGTTCACACAAAGGATGATAAAGTTAATAGTTTGAAAAATCATTCTGAATGTAAAAGAATAGTAAAGGAACCACAACTATAACGACATCATTGGAATCACTTTAAAAATGACAGCCAATCAGAATCCATCCAGCTTTAGGAGCATTTGGTGTAATTACTCTTAATTATGCGTTATCACTGTAAAAATAAAGTAAAGAGCATTTAAAGTGACAGACGACAAACTGCAGCGCTTCTAATAAACAGAAGGATATACATATATACATCATAAACAGTGTGGACTAATATAGTTATTGTTATCTTTATATTTATCCTTCTTGGGGTCAATGGACCTTTAAAGTACACGTTATATTTTTGCAGATTTCTATTTTATCCTCATCAAATACGGTAAACAGAAGCTCAAACGGGCTTTTTTAATCTTTGACCAAAATAGGGTGTTTGTGACACAACATTTAATGCGATTACTTCACTTTGAGAGATTGAGATGAAGACTGGGAACGATTGAACAGGAATCTCCTCTTTTGCTTTGATACTGAAGTTCACACAAGTGTGTTTTTGCCTCCCTTTACAATAAGGTTTCATTAACATTAGTTGCCTAACATGAACTAACAATAAACAAAACTTCTACAGCCTTTATTAATCTCAGTTAATGTTGATTTCAACATTTACTGCAACATTTTTTAAGATCAAAAACTTCTGAACTGACATGAACATCTAGTCGTCTACTCTTTACTATCAAACTCAGTTTTCATCGCTGTTGCCTAAACAGAGCTTGTGAATGTGTGTTTACAGCCGCAGCGGCTCAGGATCTGTGTGTGTCACTGGCAGGTTCACGATCTGAGAAGAGTTCTTGTCTGAGAACTTGTCTTATCTGAGACGTGTTCAGACTGATCTACTAGTAAAGCTGGTGTGATTGTGTAATCAGAGCGACATGCAGTCATCCTTATCAGTGGAACTCCTGAACTCTCAGAGCCGCTTACTAAGTTCAACACACACACACACACACATACACACACACACACACACACACACACACACACACACACACACACACGTCTAGTTCACTATCTTTGTGGGGACTCTCCATAGACTTAATGGTTTTTATACTGTACAAACTGTATATTCTATGTCCTTACACTAACCCGACCCCTAAACCTACCCATCACACACACACACACACACACACACACACACACTAACCCTAACCCTAAACCTACCCATCACACACACACACACACACACACACACTAACCCTAACCCTAAACCTACCCATCACAGAAAACTTTCTGCATTTTTACATTTCCAAAAAAACTCCTTCTGTATGATTTATAAGCTTGTTTACCCATGAGGACCTCAGTTTAGGTCCCCGCTGTGACACGAGTCCCCCCATGAGTCTGTGTGCATTCAGGTTGAAGTCCCCACCGGGATAGAAAAACATGAACACACACACACACACAAACACATACTAGACACACTCATATACACACACACATATATACACACACTCTCTCACTCATATACATATATATATACACACACACATATATATATACATACACTCTCACTCATATACACACATACACACACACATACACATTTACACACACTCAAACACATACTACACACTAATATATACACGCTCACACACACACTCTCTCACTCATACAAACACACAGACATATACACAAACTCAAACACATACTACACACACTCATATAAACACATACACTCACACACATATATACACACTCAATCACACATACTACACAAACTCACACACACTCACACATACTATACACATACTCATACACACATTCACACACTCATACACACACATACTACACAAACTCACACACACTCACACATACTCATACACACATTCACACACTCATACACACACACACACACCTGATGACTAACCCAAAGGAATGCTGACTGGTCTTTATCAGAACTCTAATTAATTCTCATATTATATTATAAACTATTGCTTCAAAGTTTTGGATCAGTAAGATTTTATGTATATGGAAGACAATGTAAAAATGACAGAATACAGTTTTTACTATATCAAAAATAAAGTAAAAACAGTGAAATATTATTGTAATGTAAATCATCTGTTTTCTATGTGAATATACAGTAAAGTGTAATTTATTCCTGTGATCAAAACTGAATTTTCAGCATCATTACTCCAGTCTTCAGTGTCACATGATCCTTCAGAAATCACTCTAATATGAGGATTCAAGAAACATTTATGATTATTATCAAATACTATTTTTGTGGAAACTGTGATGCATTTTATTTTTCAGGATTCTTTGATGAATAGGAAGTTCAAAAGAACAGCATTTATTTGAAACAGAATCTTTTGTAACATTATAAATGTCTTTACTGTCACTTTTGATGCATCTCTGCTGAATAGAAGTATTCATTTGTTTTACATAAAAACCTTACTGACCTCAAACTTTACACACACACACACACACACACACACACACACACTTCCCTCGCCCCCTAAAACAGCTCAAACACACACTGGGTTTATCACTTGTACTCCTCTCTAGAACTCTAGGGTTCTTGACTCAGTTTTAAAGAAGCCTTTATGCCATGAAGCTTCTGTATATGAACACTGAAGTTGTTCTTCTCTTGTAAGAGTGTGTTATTAAAGTGTGTTAAACTTCAGCACTGGCTCTAACTACTCTCTGCTCGAGTACGGGATGAAGAAGATCCTTCAGAAACTCACACCGACTCAGAGCGACACTTTCATGAGTGTCTTCAGTGGTTTCACCAGTCATGAAATAATTCCTCAATGCCGTCATCTTCATCATCTTCATCATCATCTTCATCACCATCTTCATCATCATGTTCATCTTCATCATCATCTTCATCTTCTTCTTCATCATCATCATCTGTTTGCTGTAAACCCAGTGCTGTGGTTTTCATTCCGCTGAGTTTACGGATTCGGTTCCTGTGCTGATGACTCAACACTCCTCAACGCACGTGAATGTCAGGAAAACTAGAGATATATTCAAAAGAAATGAGAAATTATAGTACATGATATGTTTAGTAGGATGTTTTAAGAGCATCTTTTCATAACATTTAAATGTTTATAATTTCATTGACACACAAAAACTCATTCTCATTACAGTGAGGCAGAGAAAAAATTAATATGTATTTAAGTTTACATTATTTTGGAGATATATTCTATTTATACATCATGGTAGTGTTTGTTGTAAATATTTAATTTATGCTGATGTAATGGATGGATATTTGGACATTGGATTGGATATATTACAGTTAGGAGTATTTTTATAATTTATTTTTTGTCTTGCATTAATGAGAACTGAGAGTTATGTGCATAAAATTGTCTTGAAAATAATATCATAATGAAAAAAGGGTCAATTTTGTTATATAATTCATATGAATTAGTTTTAATATACATTTGTTATATTAAAATTTATATTTAAATAAATTCTAAAACACATTTTTGTTTAAGATTAAAATATTTATATTTAAAAGAATATATATATAAAATATTAATTTTGTTCTAAAATTATAAATTAAATTTTATGGAAAAAAAAATATATATATATATTATAATAATAAAAACATATATAGGCTACTGTATGTGTGTGTATATATATATGTATATAAAATTGAAAGGAAAAAAAATCAAATCATATATAAATGAAATGAAACTAAATTTATTAATAAAAAATAAACCTATAAAATTATATCCATTGTATCTTTCTCTGGAAGTCTCTGTTTTACAATATATTCACATAATATTTCACAATATTGCTGTTTTTATAGCAATAATTGTTTTTATTGTGTTTTTGATCAAATAAATACAGCCTTGCTGAGCAGGAGAGACTTATTTCAAAAACAGTAGTGTGTGTGTATATATGTATAGTAATTATATACGCTCACCTAAAGGATTATTAGGAACACCTGTTCAATTTCTCATTAATGCAATTATCTAATCAACCAATCACATGACAGTTGCTTCAATGCATTTAGGGGTGTGGTCCTGGTCAAGACAATCTCCTGAACTCCAAACTGAATGTCAGAATGGGAAAGAAAGGTGATTTAAGCAATTTTGAGCGTGGCATGGTTGTTGGTGCCAGACGGGCCGGTCTGAGTATTTCACAATCTGCTCAGTTACTGGGATTTTCACGCACAACCATTTCTAGGGTTTACAAAGAATGGTGTGAAAAGGGAAAAACATTCAGTATGCGGCAGTCCTGTGGGCGAAAATGCCTTGTTGATGCTAGAGGTCAGAGGAGAATGGGCCGACTGATTCAAGCTGATAGAAGAGCAACTTTGACTGAAATAACCACTCGTTACAACCGAGGTATGCAGCAAAGCATTTGTGAAGCCACAACACGCACAACCTTGAGGCGGATGGGCTACAACAGCAGAAGACCCCACCGGGTACCACTCATCTCCACTACAAATAGGAAAAAGAGGCTACAATTTGCACGAGCTCACCAAAATTGGACAGTTGAAGACTGGAAAAATGTTGCCTGGTCTGATGAGTCTCGATTTCTGTTGAGACATTCAGATGGTAGAGTCAGAATTTGGCGTAAACAGAATGAGAACATGGATCCATCATGCCTTGTTACCACTGTGCAGGCTGGTGGTGGTGGTGTAATGGTGTGGGGGATGTTTTCTTGGCACACTTTAGGCCCCTTAGTGCCAATTGGGCATCGTTTAAATGCCAAGGCCTACCTGAGCATCGTTTCTGACCATGTCCATCCCTTTATGACCACCATGTACCCATCCTCTGATGGCTACTTCCAGCAGGAAAATGCACCATGTCACAAAGCTCGAATCATTTCAAATTGGTTTCTTGAACATGACAATGAGTTCACTGTACTAAAATGGCCCCCACAGTCACCAGATCTCAACCCAATAGAGCATCTTTGGGATGTGGTGGAACGGGAGCTTCGTGCCCTGGATGTGCATCCCACAAATCTCCATCAACTGCAAGATGCTATCCTATCAATATGGGCCAACATTTCTAAAGAATGCTTTCAGCACCTTGTTGAATCAACGCCACTGTGTTCCCTTACCGTCTAGGGGTCGAAAGGGGAGGTAACAAAGGAAAGAACATTTAAAATTAACAAAAAAAAGAGAAAAGGTGAGAACACACTTCAATCCTCTGTCCCAGAGTGAAGACAACACCAGATGATATGTAATAAAGAAAGGATTTTATTTACAAAACCAATATCAAAGTAAAAACAAATCATAGGCAACTAGGGAGCAATGGCTCAGGGGGAGCAAGGCCCAAAATAACAAACAAAACGGCCCACTACCTAAATTTAGGAGGAGTCCTAACTAACCTAAAAAAGATTAAACCAAAAAGAAATAAACAACATTAACTTCCCTCAACTCCCTCGCTATACCAAAAACAGGGACAAAAACGGTAAAAGAAAAAGGCACTCACCCCCTACAGCTTCCCTCACAACAGTAAGTATTAAACAGATTTACAAAACAAAATACCTTATGCTTAATTTTTAGTTGTAGTGAGAACAAGATCTCTGATCACCAGCCACTGCTAAACACAGTTAGCCACCGCTAACTCACAATTACTGTCTCTGAATGTCAGAAGCAAACATGTATGAACTGCGTTCAATCTAGAGCAGGGGAGAAGTGCGTCTTCTTCTGCAAACACTGGACTGAGACTAGAGAGAGTAGAGAGAGAAAGAGAGACAGCAAGCAAACAATAACAGGGCACACAACCATGCCCACACTTTCAGAAACAAAATAAATCAAAAAAGATCAGGAGAAAATAATCATAATAATAAATAAATGAATAAATACGTCCTTGGACGTAACAGCCACGTAGAATTAAGGCAGTTCTGAAGGCGAAAGGGGGTCAAACACAGTATTAGTATGGTGTTCCTAATAATCCTTTAGGTGAGTGTATTTGACCCTGGATCACAAAACCAGTCACAAGTCAGAATCAGAATCAGAATCAGAATGAGCTTTATTCGCCAAGTGTGCACAAACACACAAGGAATTTTTTGTGTGTTTTTTACAGGAGCTCTTGGTACATACATACATATATGACATTAGAACAGGCTTTTAAATGGGGAACATAAATAAATAGAATAAACAATAATAATAGTTTTAGTATACATCTTTAGTATACAGTATACAAGTCGCACGGGTATATTTGTGGCAATAGCCAACAATACATTATCGATTTTTAATTTATGCCAAAAATCATTAGGCTATTAAGTAAAGGTCATGTTCCATGAAGATATTTTGTAAATGAGTGAATGCAGCACAATCGCAAATATAAATGTACAATTTTAAAGGAGATTTTCTCAATGTTTCGATTTTTTTGCACCTTCAGATTCCAGATGTTCAATAGTTGTATCTCAGACAAATATCGTTCTATATATACTAATATTGTCCTATCCTAACAAACCACACATCAATGAAGAGCTTATTTATCCAGCTTTGTATAAATGTATAAATCTCAATTTAAAAACTGACCCATGTGACTGGTTTTGTGGTCCAGGGTCACATATTTCAAATACAATAAAGTATACTTTTTTTCTCTAGGGTCTCAAACAGCCCCATCCCCCAAAGCTCATGAATCCCGGGATTCTCCTCGACACGGGATCAGATGTTAACAAACCAAACTGAGTAAATATTTGCCCTTCGAGACATTTAGAGCGACAGGAACTCCAGAGAAGCCTCATGAAACTCAGGACAGATGTGTGAGTGTGTGTGTGTGTGTGTGTGTGTGTGTGTGTGTGTGTGTGTGTGTGTGTGTGTGTGTGTGTGTCTGTGCTGAACATCTGCCAACATGCTCTGTAAAAATGTTTTTTTTGCTGCAGTTAGTTATAACAACTAAAAATTAGTTGGGATTACTTAAATATCCAACTAAACTAAACTAAACTTAATATTTAATATCAGTAAACTTAATATAGTTAACTGAACTTAATATTTTAGTTAAGTTCACAATATTGTGTGTGTGTGTGTGTGTGTGTGTTATAATTGATACCTTCCTAAACACACACACACACACACACACACACAGGGATTTACATAGGAAACAACACTTTCTGATGAAGGTCAATGTGTGTGTGTGTGTGTGTGTGTGTGTGTGTGTGTGTGTGTGTGTGTGTGTGTGTGTATTTGACCTCCCTTATCTTAACTGTGAAATGGATAAATAAAGTAATTATTTTTAGGGCTGTGGTGAGACATTGAGCTCGTCATTATATTCATGATATTCTTTAATTCAGATTTAAACTGATCTTCTTCTCACTTTAGTCCGAGAACTGAGTCATGATGAACCGCGACATCATCAGACGATGACCATCTTTGACTATGATTCACTTACATTACACACACACACACACACACACACTCTTTTTCCTTTACAGTGGAGGTCAGACATTGATAAAGTGAGTCGTTAGTGAAATGTAGGTCTGATTATGTCTGTAAACTCACACTCATAAACAGTTCTGAATATTTAATATTATATTAATATTAGTTATATCAGCTGATAGTTGGTAATGTGCTGAAACCCTTAAAGTGTGTGTGTGTGTGTGTGTGTGCGGATGTTTTCAGTGATGATGGTCAAACACTGTTCAGAAACTGAAGAAAACATGACACTTGTGTGATGTCTGTGGAAAGTGTGTTTGGACATTTTGTGCTCACAGACCAGAAGATCTGTGCGTGTGTGTGTGTCTGTGTGTGCGTGTCTGTGTGTGTGTGCGTGTCTGTGTGTGTGAGTGTGTGTGTGTGTAGAACACAGAAACAGAACTGTGATAGTATCAGACAGTAAAAAATAAAACATATAATGCAATACAATGATGATTGAGAGATGAACAAATAAACCTTCCTCAAAAGCCTGATGATCATATTTGATACTCATGATTTTTCCTAAAAAATCCTTAAAAAAAAAAAAAAGAAAAAAAAAAAAAGCGATATCTGAGCCATGTAAATGTGTGTTTACCCTGGTGAAGATTACAGTAACCCATGTTTCTTCTTCTCAGATGATCCTGAAGTCTGGCTGATGATCTCAGTGTGTGAGTGGCTCCCTCTGCTGGTGTCAAAGGGGAAAAGCAGTTTGCATCCATACTGTTTATTAGGATTAAAAGCACAACTATACATTTAGAGGTTTTCTTTCTACTGAAAACAGACACTGTATCACGGTTTCCACAGAAATATGACTGACAACACTGATAATAATCATAAATGTTTCTTGATCATCAAATCATCATATTAGAGTGATTTCTGAAGGATCATGTGACACTGAAGACTGGAGTAATGATGCTGAAAATTCAGCTTTGATCACAGGAATAAATTACACTTTACTATATATTCACATAGAAAACAGATCTAATAATTCAAATAATCATATATTTTTGATCAAATAAATGCTGCTTTGGTGAGCAGAAGAGACTTCTTTTTTTTAGAAACGCCTGTATATGAATATAATGACCATTTCTCAATAATGAAGTCAAACATTAGTACAGATCATTTGATTTCGGGAGAATCTGATGAGAAATATAAGTGCACTGACTTTAGTTGCAGACAGACTTTGATATAGTAAATCAGAGCACAGTTGTTGATGTGTGTGTTTCTCATGAAGGATGACTCTCGTCAGGCGTTATGGTTTCAGCAGAGTTTATCCTGATAAACATGTTTTGGAAAGATTTGAGCTTAATATTTCATAAACCTGTGAATTTTGTGCACTAGAAAACAGAGAAAAGAAAACAGAGAAATTTACTTGAGATTATTTTGGAAAGATTTAGAAACGTTTATTAATACAAAACTGAATTGTATGATAGAAATGTGTGTATTTGATGTGCTTTTTTATTCTCAGAATGACAATTTGGAATGTAAAGAACAACATATTATACAGTTATTTATAGGAAAATACCATATACATAAAAAGAAGTGGGCTCAATGCAAACCTAATTTTCACATTTTAAAAAATGACTTTAAATTTTATGTGTATAATTATTTATAATTAAATTATAATTATTCCAGTTATGGCTCTTACAATATGTAAATCTTTTGGAACAAACAAAAAAGCGCTGAAAACATGATATACTTTGAAAACACTGGATTTTATGTAGGCTATTTTTTCTATTTTTCTTTCTTTTTTCTTTTTTTATTTGTTAATTTCCTGGCAGCAAATGTTGATGTAATAATGTGAATATGTAATACCTCTTGTTATCATAATTCTTGAAGCAGAATCAGTTCCTCTTGCAGCATCTCTTCTCTTCTCTGATGATGTGGGCGGGGCTTTAACCTGTCACTCACATGAGATCATCCAATAGCAAACCGCAACCATCCAATCAATTCCCACGGACACAATCAAGCCCCGCCCACATGTGTTCTGGTTCCAGAATACGACACAATAGAGGAGACAAGAGCGTAACTTCAGTTTCATGATGACTTTATTGTACTGTATAGTTTCATGTCTCACATCTCAGCTACTTAAACTGGTGTTTTCAGCAGGAAATTCAGTTCAAACATTTTAAGTAACCGCTGAGCTGTGTGTCTGTGAGGAACAAGCCTGACAGTGCGAGCTCGAGAGGGTCGCTGCTGTAATCGAGTAAATGTTAATCAGAGTGTGAATGTAAAGACTCAGCAGGTTTAGCTGTAGTTCCACTAGTGTCCATTTCTTCACTGTTCTCAGTTTATTTACTCCTCGCTTTGTGTTTCAAAATGTGTATGTCAGATATTCTTATCAAATTAATTTGTTGAAATAAATGATTATGCGCACTATTAATTTTCTTTGGATTAGAGTGATTTCTGAAGGATCATGTGACACTGAAGACTGGAGTAATGATGCTGAAAATTCAGCTTTGATCACAGGAATAAATTACACTTTACTATATATTCACATAGAAAACAGATGATTTACATTACAATAATATTTCACAGTTTTTACTGTATTTTTGTTCTAATAAATGCAGCTTTGGTGAGCATAAGAGACTCATTCAAAAGCATTTAAAATCATAATTATTCTAAAGTTTGACCATCAAAAAAAGCGAGTCTCATAATAAGTCCAACTTATATTTCACATAATAAACAAAGAAGATTGTGATATTATTTTTCACTAAATACATAAGCACATTTTACCCAAATTTTCATTACTGTAATGCACAGATATTTTCTTGTTAGTGTTTTTCAGCAATGTCAGAATACACAAACTCTAACTGATCCTTAAAATAGGCTTCATTTTCTTTATTAAATATACATAATTTTCTTCATTTGATTTGATTTTTGGGGTGAAATATGATGTTCAGGTTCCATGAGCTTCAGCCATATAAAGGCATCTAACCTCAATCAGTGTATTTTGGTATATCCCAATGTTACATTTATGAGTTTATATTTATAGGTAGAATGTAGGCCACACTATTAATTTTCTCTCCAAAATAATGGCAGCTGATATTCCGGGTGTCCCGCGAGAGCTGAATGAGGACAGTCTCTCAAACCCGCAGGAATAGCAGAAATATGTCACCGATGTATGGCTCTTCTAAAGCTGGAAACAGAGACTTTGTGCATCAGCCAAATTAAAATCACATGCGAGGTTAATTGGATCCTCCGGAATCAGAAAATAGACAAGAGCGAGTGTGTTCAGCTTTACTCGACACATGCTCAGAGAACCAGTGTTTCCCTGAGAGGAACATCTTTCTCTTTGTTCTCACGATTACAGAAACACAGAGAGTCGGTTCGAAATAAACATGTCATTCTCACAGAGCGAGATCGATGCATTTCAAGTAGCCTACTGCAAAAAACACTTTCCTCCTCAGTAATTTTGTCTTGTTCTCCAGTACAAATATCTTAACATGGTAAAATGTGCGGTATGTAAGTTAGTTTAGTTATCACAACGAGCGAGAAAGTTTAACACGGAGCCGCTAAATCTCTAGGAGTGATGAGAGAAACGAAGATTCGAATCAATTGAATCAATTCGCAAAATGATTCGCTGTTTCGAAGCTTTCGAAGCGTCACACACTGATGACCTCCTGCTGGTCAGAACAGTGTCAATGCAACACAAACTCAGGCCAAACATGCATAAAAACAACTTTTTTAAATCTATTGCAAATGTTTTATTTAAAGTAAAATCGGTCAAATGCGATTAACTAATCATCTAGTAAGATTAAATATGAATTGTCTGTATAATAAATGTTCTTTGATCCATTTAAATAGCTTGTTTTGTTTGTTCCATGGATGGCTCAGCTAAACCGGCCAATTAGGCTACTATGATTCAATTCACATTTATAGCGCTTTTCACAATAACACATCGTTTCAAAGCAGCTTTACAGAACATTCATGTCTACATTACAATTTGTGATCTGTTATCAGAGGACACTGTCTAAGTTATGTATTTCAGAAATGTACATATACAAAATCACAGTTAGCGAAAAATGTATGAATTTAAACAATGTAGGCTAATAATTAAAGGCAGAAACAATGAGTTCATTGAAGTAATGAATACTTGTTTGTTAACAAATGATTATGACATTTAGAAAATTGTTATAAATATACTGTTTCATTAAAATGTCTACAAATGTATAAAACTGATCAGAGATCAGGTAAAAAATTGTCCTGAATAAAAAAATCAGGTTTAAAATTTACAACAAAATATCTGAGTTACTTTTTTAAATAAGTAACGCAAGTTCCCGTTTATTGACTGACAGCTCTCCTGTCCACATGTTGAGACAAGTCGAAGTGCAGAGGCGTTGTGTGTGTGTGTGTGTGTGGGAACATGATGGTTATTGTAGTTCTAGACTAAATGAGAGCGTGCATTTACTCATCTCACTTGCACAAAAAAAGAAAAAAAGGATTATTATTTCACTTTTGGTGTAAAAGGATTTTTCACATTTGCCCAAAAATATAACTTTTTTTGTTATAAAAAAAACAACCCCAGCCCAGGTGAAAAAAATATAACGCAAAAGTAACGTAACGCATTACTTTTCTAAAAAAGTAATTAAGTAACATAATTAGTTACTTTTTAAGGGAGTAACGCAATATTGTAATGCATTACTTTTCAAAGTAACTTTCCCCAACACTGCTCATATGTGTCTCTCTAACAGAGTTCACTGTAAAGCATTATCTATCGTGAAGATCATTTCATTAGTTGTTGTGCTGGAGTTTATTCTCAAGGAAGTATTGTGTCTATTAATGGGTAAAACTACAGTAACGTCTGTCAGCTTGAGATCCTTTCCATCTAATCTGGTTATAGATATTGATTAAGGTTGTAGGTTATCTGAAGAATAGCATGAATGTTTATGAGCAGTTTGATAATCATATTCATCCGCTCAGAGCCGAAGCACAACCACAACAATGTTCTTCCGCAAAATGCATGCAGTTCTGTGTTTTAACCACTAGAGGGACCAAAGTCACTCTGTTCCTCAAATGTAAATAGTAATGATATTTGTACTGGAAAACAAGACAAAAATAGTATTATTTTTTAATTATGTATTTATTTATTTTGCAGTGAGGTGATCAGTGGTGTTGAGTGACCCTCATTATGTTTTTATTGATCTTATTGTGAATGATTGATCAGTGTAATGATTCGGTAACACTTTACAATATGGTTTATTAGTTAAAATTAGTTAACTACCTTATAGTTAATATTAACTAAAAATGAACAATACTTCTTCAGCATTTATTACTCTTATTAATTTCAAAATTTACTAATACATTATTAAAATCAAAGGTTGCATTTGTTAACATTAGTTAATGCAATGTAAACTAACATGAACAAACAATGAACAGCTGGATTATTATTAACTAACATTAACAAAGATTAATAAATACTGTAACAAATGTTTTGTTCATAGTTCATGAGTCAATACATTAACTAATGTTATCTAATGAACCTTATTGTAAAGTGTTACCAATTATTTTAAAGAAATCTTCATAATCTTAACCTTTCCTCTTCCTCTTATTCATCATCTTAACATCGTCTTTCTGACTCCATTGGCAGATATTTGTTCTTGTTTCAACCACAAACTCGTTTCATTTTGATGCATTTTTTTCATATAACAAGACTTCATATCTTCAGTCATGTTGCTTCTTCTCTAGTAAATGTATCTTGATTTAAGAATGTTTATATATTTGTTCTAGAAAACAGGACAGAAACACTGAGGAAGAAGTGCAGAGAACATGTGACTCGAAAGCCTCTTCCCACGTTCCTCAAGTTGTGATTCAGATCTGCAAGTGAAAGTGTTTATTATGGTTTCAGAAGGGCTGAATCAGTGAGAAAACACTTGCTGCTGATTTCCAGGTTTTTCTATTTTTGGCCGGTTAAATATGATCGGCCCTGCGAGAAGGGTGAAAGTTCACATTTTTTCCTCCCAGACTGGAATTCCTACATCAGTTTTTCCATTACTCAAGCAGTTGTGGGCGTGGCCTGAGCCGGCCCTGGGCCAATGAACGCGGAGCGGACGAGCGCACGCATGCGCAGTTCCCTTCTCCCCTCTCGGTGTGTTTTCACACACACTAGGCAGGCTAAAATAAACTCTTTCTCTATTATCTGACTCCCTCCCTCCGTGTGTTTCTCTCTGGGATATCCTGCTCTGGTGGCAGTGTAGTATTTACAGTGGATGAACACGTTACCTGGGAATGTTATCAGTGTGTAAACAGAGACAAACCCCTCATCCGACTGTGTGTTACTTACATTTCCACTGACTCACGTGTGTTTGGTTCTGCTCTGTGATCGTGACGACAAAAGTTCACCAGAGGAGCTTCGTGCAATGCAAAATTGTTTTCAACTTTTATTTATTTATATAGCACATTTAATAGCAACTTTGTTGCCCAAAGTGCTTCACAGTTATAATTAAAACATGAAAACATTTACCAAGCCTAGCAAACGAAGGCATGAAAGGCCAAAAGTTCATCAGAGAAGATTTGTGCAATGCAAAATTGTTTTCAACTTTCAACTTTTCAACTTTTATTTATTTATATACATATATAAAAACATTTACCAAGCCTAGCTAATGAAGGCATGACTACACACATTAGACATACACCCTCACACAACAGTGAGATCAGTACAGAGAGAAAAAAACTAAATATAAATAAGTTATTACTAAGTTATTTTCTGAAAAATGTATCATAATTAGGCGCGTTTATGCTTAAAACAAGAACAAATATCTGCCAATGGGGTCAGAAAAATAAATCTAATTCAAAGGGGAAAACAAGATTATTCACTGTACTCAGTTGACAGATTTTTTTTTCCACTTAATTTTGATTAATTTGTCAGATTACAAGACTTAAATCTTAAGAATCTGTACTATATTATAGTTTGATAATGTTTTATGCAATATTTTTGTATTTTTAGGGGATTTTATGGTACTAAATTATACTATAGAATCGTTATGATCCATTTATTGCCTGTTAATCACTTTATTAGCATAGAGCTGAAAATGAAGTTTCAAACTTAAACTGTGGTAAATCTTGAGTCTTTGGCTCACAGACTGAAGTTTGGTCTCTTTTTAAAGATGACACTTGGCAGATTAGCTTTTGCTGAAGTGAAAAAAGTTTTAGAAAATGTAAACTAAAAGTTATAGAAGTTTAAGTTAATTATTGTGAAAAATACTATTTAAATTTTTTATATGAAATATATATTTCCTAAAACACTTTTTACTCTAAAAATGTCAGACAATCAAAGCATTAAATCTAAACAAGTTATGCTCCAAATTTGAGGTTGTTATCTTAAAAAATGAGCTTTCAGTGAGATGTTGTTTGGCTGCAGTACCAAACGTTTCCACTAGAGGAAACTCGCTTCGAGTGTGTGTGTGTGTGTGTGTGTGTGTGTGTGTTCACATAGCAAGTGCCAAAACCTTTTCCAAGTTTCGTACCATTCCGAAACTTGTAATGATTCCAAAAATTGTAATTACAACTTGAAACTTGTAAAGTAACAAATAAAAAATAAAAAAACTTGGTAAAAAATAACTATTAATATATATATTGACAAAAATAATGAAGAAGAAAATCTTTTTTGTTTGCAATATGGTGATTCTGTGGTCTTATATTTGTGTTCACTTAATCTGAAGTACTTATAATAAAATGATTTACACAGTGTTCCATGTCCATGTGTGTGTGTTTATCTGGCATGTAGTCTTTACACAGTGTAGTCTTGTAGTGTGAGTGGGATCGTGTCCAGTCAGATGTTCTGCATTATGATCCTGATTCTGCAATAATCAGCAGAAACTCCA
>CM040784.1:34774199-34789199 GCA_022829085.1 Abramis brama | reverse complement strand
TTAAAATCGCAATATATAATGTTATGAGATTTTTTTAAAAGTTTTTTAAAATGTTAAAAAACAATACTTGTTTGTATTTTGAATATACAAGCAAGAAATGTTGGGAAAAAATTAAATTATACTTTTACATGAAACTAAACTCCAGTAAGTGGTGCCGAGTCACTTTGAATCATTTTTGGGTAATTGAATCATTCATTCAACCGATTCGATCTGCGTTAATCTTTGATTGGAACTATTTTCGGTGGTGAAATAGAACAAGAACAGTCAATATTCCGTCTAAAATGTAAGTAACTTAATATTAAGTACTTGTTTATTGAACTATGAAATCAATGTAATGTGCAATCGTGATAATATTCAGCAAAACGGCTCCCATGGTCTTGTTGTGGTACTTAACTATATCATGTGTTATAAATAAAAAAAACACAACCACTTAATTTTTACCTCAGCATATACTTTATAAAGTTAGTAGTCTCTCTCTCTCTCCTTCTCTCTCTCTCTCTCTCTCTCTCTCTCTCTCTCTCTCTCTCCCCCCAAATGTAAAATCATGTAAATAAATGGGCCAAAAGGTGCCTTGATTAAAGGGATAGTTCACCCTAAAGTGAAAATTGTCATCATTTTCTCACCCTCAAGTTGTTCCAAACATGTATGAATTTCTTTCTTCTGCTGAGTGAGTAAATGTTGACAGAATTCATTTTCACTTTTGTGTGAACTTTCCCTTTAATAGAGATTGTTGCATAATGTTTATTAGTGTAATCTCACACTGGATCGATCAGATATCAAGCAGAGATGCTGTTGTACGCCTGATCCATCGTGCACCACCGTGACCATCACCATCAGATGTACATTTACTCTTAAGTGTTGTTTACTACGGCTAACTGCTGTCCTTCTCAACTATGAACTCCTGACTCTGTGGTTTTCATAGAAATCTCACCTGTTATTTCACTATGGAAATTATTATGTAAACTTGTGGTAGATCAGGGTGAGTTGAGGTTTAGGCAAATTAGCTCCTCTGAATACACAATAGTAAAGTTATTAGAGACGGGTTTCTAGATAGCATTAGGCTACCGGTCAGCTTAAATGTCAGAGAATAAACTGGATGTTGAAAAAATGTTGGGTTGTTTTCAACCCATGTTTAGGCCAAATATTGACAAACCCAATGGTTGGTTTAATTTTTTTAAAATATATTTTTAAGCCCAACGGTTGGGTTTGTCCATATTTGACCCAAACATTTTTGAGTTTTCTGATGTCATATTTATATATATATATACAAAGCTCGACATTAAGCCTTTTCATGTGCTTGTCCTTCTCCTTTGGACTAGTAAATCGGTCATTCACTTTTCACGTTGAAGATGTTCAAACATTTAAAAGATGTTTTAGAAAGAGTTTAATGCTCTTAAATACATGTATCAGGTCTTGTGCTGTAATTCTCCAGGTTTAGCTGTAGTTATTCCAGACCTGTTTATTTGATGGCCAAGAGCTCGTAACTGTTTTCTTTTGCATGTGAAGAGGAACTTTTCCTTACTATCCTCAGAGTTATAAATAGCTGGCCTGTCACGACTGCTGAACTGCTGTCTTATGAATATCACTGTTTATCCGTTACTTGTTTTACATGTGAGCCAAAACCAGCACGCCGCTTATAGAGCCTGCATGCGCAATTACACCTAAATATTGAACATGTTCAGACGTCTCGTCTCTGAATGGGCCTTTTGTGCAGCACAATCCGCAAATACGAGGATTTTCCAAATTGCATGAATGAAGTAAATGAGGCCTTTGTCAGCAATCACAAGATGAGGTGTTTAGGGCTGGACGGCTTATTTATTTATTAGTATTATTTTGTTCTTGTTGCATTTTAATAAGAACAAAACATATTCATATACAAGAGTACATATAACCATACATGTCTGTGGGAAACAAAAGGGAAAAAAGAAAGAAAGAAAGAAAGAGAAAAAAAGAAAAAGGCATTTTATAGAAAAAACTTGTACCTATTAAACAGCTGTGTAGTTTTCCTTGCTTTTAAGTTTTTACATTTGGATATCGTTTCTATATTTTAATATCAATTTTAAATTGTTAAAAATTTGGCATTTTTTCATTCCATTTGACTGTAGTAACGGGCAAGTATAATCAATCAAATATAAACTAAAGATTTTTACCACCATCAGATGAAAAACATTTTGGCACAACATCAACTTCTTCAAAGTTAACCGGAATCGTTGCTTTTCTTTGTAAGTAATTACTGAGTTCCTTCCAAAATATTCAGGTCTTGGGACATTCCCAAAATGGATGATTAATAGTTTCTGGGTAATGCCAGCGCTGTTGTGAAGCGGGTAAATCCGTCTACCGTAGTCGTTTTCCTCAGGTGTTTGTTGTCGAAGTGCTTCTGGGAAGAGGCGAGACGTATAAAGCTTGCCGGATGGGAGCTAATGGACATCAATGACTTCTCTTTATGGACATCAGCTGCACGATTAATCGTTAGAAGATCGCGATCTCAATTCAAACACCCACGTGATTCCTTAATGACAACGATCCGCCCGTGTCTATTAAACCTTGGACAAAATCACACGGGAACATTCGGATCTGCATTGGCAGAAGTACTGGGATAAATGTTTGTAGTTCGGATATAAACACTGATGTCTACGGAATCGATGGAAATAGAGCATCCCTTTTTTGAAAGCAACTTGATGCTTCAAATAAAGATTGTGTCGATTACATCGTTACACCAGTAGGTGGCGACAAGTGACTGTAAAAACTGTATTTGTCATTGAATCAATCATTCAAGAGATTTGTTCAAAAACGCTGATTCATCAATGAAACAAGTCAATTATTAATTTGAGTTAGTCATTGAATTGTTCATTCAAACCATTTTTTGTTTAAAATAATTAATTCAGATTGAATAAACATATTAAATAAACTGCAGCAATTAACTTTTTGTCAGAACTTCTAGTAAATTGCGTGTTATTTTGTTTAGTTGTCTGTTCAGAATCGTGATCTCGAGTGTGAGCTCATCAGAGCGTGGGTGAATCCCACAAAAACATGCCATATTTCACCCCACAATCACAAGAGAAAATATTAATTATATCAATAATAATAATAATAGCATAAAGAGAGGCCTGTTTTAGGACCATTAAGACTTTAAATTGTGCAGATGTTACTTTTAATACGTAATACTATATTCAGGGATCGACATTTGGACAAGTAAATCGGTCATTAGCTTGTCCTGAAGAAAATATGATTTTTTTTATTCTAAAGCAATATTCTCATCAGTGTTCAGACAGCTTTGACATTTAAATCTGCATACTTATTATATTTAACCTTTATAAAGGGCATTTTCTCCCCTAATCGTTTTTAAATATATGCTTCAGCTTTCATTTTAAATTCTTAAATTTGATCAATAAATTAAATTAGAATAATAAGACACTATAAGGCTTACCTATACAATTAAATAATTTACACTGAAAAATTACAACTGCATTAAATAGTGTTATAAGATTGTTTGAAATATTTTTTGAATATACAAATAAGAAATGTTGGAAAGAATTATACTTTTAAACACGAAAGGTGGTGGCGGCAGGTGACTGTCTTAATGAGCGAGTCATTGAGTCATTTATTCAAACGATTCGTTCAAACGGCTGATTCGTTCAGGAATGAGGTTGTTGTTTATGAATGAGTCATTGAATCTTTGACTCAAACGATTCGTTCAAACGGCTGATTCGTTCAGGAATGAGGTTGTTGTTTATGAATGAGTCATTGAATCTTTGACTCAAACGATTCGTTAAAACGGCTGATTCGTTCAGAAATGAGGCTGTTGTTTATGAATGAGTCATTGAATCTTTGACTCAAACGATTCGTTCAAACGGCTGATTCGTTCAGTCTAGTCTAGTCTTTTTTACTAGTCAAGTCAGCTTTATTTCTGCAGCGCTTTATTACAGTACAGGTGTTTCAGAGCATCTTTACAGTGATAAAAGGAAAATGATGTGTTTGGTCTGTTGTTCAGCTGAAGTCAGTTCAGTGTTGATTCACTTCCGCTGTAAAGATCATCAATTATTAAATGAGTTTCTTTCATCTGTAAAGCAGTTCTGCAGAAAATGATGTCATCATCCAGCTCAGTTCTCATACATTAGTCAGATCGTTAATATTGCTCAATATTATTACTACATTACAAATAAAATACTGTAATTCATTGACTTTGTTTTTTGGCTAGATGTGTATAAAGAAAGGCAGTAAAACACTAAACTTTCAATACTATATCATTATTTACTAATTTACTAATAAGTTTTCTGGGAAAATTAGTACATTAAATTAAAGTTGATTTAAATAATATATAATAATTCAATTTATTATAGTAATTTGATATAAAACTGAATTATTCTGAAATTCTGTCAATGTGAAGCATTTTAATGGTTCTAAATTGGGTATAAAATTAATTTTCACTCAAATTGTTGGGAAAGTTTACAAACAAATGGCAAGTAAGATGTTGAATTAACATAAATTTTGAACTTTATTGGAAAAACATTTTATTTACAACTTTGACAATTTATTTTTACAGTGTAATATTATAATTCATTGTCTTTAAGTGGAATGATAATTTCTTGTAATTTCTTATAATTTCTGTTTTTGACAGAATTTTGTGAGATTTAGCCAAACAAGTAATGAGTCGAGTGTCTTAGTGAATACAGAGGATGGATGGATAGATGAAGAGAGATACGGATGGATGGATGGATGGATGGATGAATGGAGAGAGATATAGAAGGATGGATAGATGGATAGGAAGAGAGATGGAAGAATGGAGAGAGATATAGAAGGAAGGAAGGATGGATGGATGGATAGATGGATAGATGGATGAATGGAGAGAGATATAGAAGGAAGGATGGATGGATAGATGGATGGGAAGAGAGGTGGATGAATGAATGAATGGAGAGAGATATAGAAGGATGGATGGATGGATGGATAGGAAGAGAGATGGAAGAATGGAGAGAGATATAGAAGGAAGGAAGGATGGATGGATGGATGGATGGATAGATGGATGAATGGAGAGATATAGAAGGAAGGATGGATGGATAGATGGATGGGAAGAGAGGTGGATGAATGAATGGAGAGAGATATAGAAGGATGGATGGATGAATGGAGAGAGATATAGAAGGATGGATGGATGGATGAGAGAGGGATGGATGAATGAATGGAGAGAGATATAGAAGGATGGATGGATGAGAGATGGATGGATGAATGGAGAGAGATATAGAAGGATGGATGGGAAGAGAGATGGATGAATGAATGGAGAGATATAGAAGGATGGATGGATGGATGAATGGAGAGAGATATAGAAGGATGGATGAATGGAGAGAGATATAGAAGGATGGATGGGAAGAGAGATGGATGGATGGAGAGAGATATAGAAGGATGGATGGGAAGAGAGATGGATGGATGGAGAGAGATATAGAAGGATGGATGGGAAGAGAGATAGAGAGATGGATGGATGGAGAGAGATATAGAAGGATGGATAGGAAGAGAGATGGATGGATGGAGAGAGATATAGAAGGAAGGATGGATGGATGAATGGAGAGAGATATAGAAGGATGGATGAATGGAGAGAGAGATAGAAGGATGGATGAGAAGAGAGATGGATGGATGGAGAGAGATATAGAAGGATGGATGAATGGAGAGAGATATAGAAGGATGGATGAATGGAGAGAGAGATAGAAGGATGGATGGATGGAGAGAGATATAGAAGGATGGATGGGAAGAGAGATGGATGAATGGAGAGAGATATAGAAGGATGGATGGATGGATGTTATGTTTCTATGATTGTAAGTGTCCCCAATGGCTGTGTGTATTTGAGGCCTGACTCTGCTGGATAATAATAGCAGAACAGAGTCAAGAGTGCTGCAGATATCAGTGGGAAATGAAGAAACAACAGCAGCTCTGATCCAGAACTCTCTGATCCAGAACTCTCTAGAACTCTCTGATCCAGAACTCTCTGATCCAGAACTCTCTGATCTAGAACTCTCTGATCTAGAACTCTCTAATCCAGAACTCTCTGATCTAGAACTCTCTGATCTAGAACTCTCTAATCCAGAACTCTCTAGAACTCTCTGATCCAGAACTCTCTGATCCAGAACTCTCTGATCCAGAACTCTCTAGAACTCTCTGATCCAGAACTCTCTGATCTAGAACTCTCTAATCCAGAACTCTCTGATCTAGAACTCTCTAATCCAGAACTCTCTGATCTAGAACTCTCTGATCCAGAACTCTCTGATCTAGAACTCTCTAATCCAGAACTCTCTAGAACTCTCTGATCCAGAACTCTCTGATCCAGAACTCTCTGATCCAGAACTCTTAGAACTCTCTGATCCAGAACTCTCTGATCCAGAACTCTCTGATCCAGAACTCTTAGAACTCTCTGATCCAGAACTCTCTGATCCAGAACTCTTAGAACTCTCTGATCCAGAACTCTCTGATCCAGAACTCTCTGATCCAGAACTCTTAGAACTCTCTGATCCAGAACTCTCTGAGCTGTTCTTCTCTAACCCAGACACAGTTGAATAATAACCTTTTGATGATCAGTCCGATCAGCTGATGGTGTTTGAGCGGTTCTTCATTCCCGTCTCTCGACATCCTCACTTCTGTCTGTGTGTTTCAGACATGCATCATAGAGTTCCTCAATGTTCTGTGACATTTACATGCTATATTTGTCTCTCCGTCAGACGTTTGTTTGTGCACAGGCATCAAGTGTTCAGTCACAGCCGTCTTCATGAGTTCCTCAGAAACAGAGAATGAGAGTTAGAAAAGCAGGAGCTGAATGAAGAATAAACGTCCTCATCTCAGAGCTTCTCTGATTATTGATAATGGATCGTGCATTATTGTGAGCCGCATCGTAAACGAGCACGAGCCAATTAACTGAAGTGTCTCTGGGAATTACAAAGCTGTGTGTGGGTTTTGTTGAGAGAAGGATGGAGGTTTCTGGAAACGGATAATGGAACGTCTGTTATTATGTTTCAGTCTTGCTTTTGTGATCTCAAGTTATCTTGACAAAACTATTACTATATATAGTTACTGGCACACGCCAAGCTTCTCTTGCTAAAGCTTCAAGCACAACAGTTTGAACCGCTGTGTTATGCCATGCCGGGTTCATTATTATTATTATCATATTTGAACAATATTCCTGCCTTTATGATGTTTCCTCGAGGAACGACCACGACAGAGTGAAAAGAGATGAGCGCTGGCGAACGATGGCGCTTCAGGAACCCGCGAGTGCTCGAATTAGCATTAGTCTGGTTAAACCACTATTTGTTTACGCTGTTGTTTCTGGAAGTCAGTCGCTAGTTCCGCCTTCTTGATGACATCACGCATGTAACGAGTTCATAACAAGAATTTAGGAGTCAAAATTACATGATCTGACAGTGATTATCATAACAGACACAAATATTGTGTAGTCTGAACCCCGGCATTAGATCAGGTGTTTATGTAAAGGATTCAGTCGAATCATCCATCCATCCATCCCTCCATCCCTCCATCCATCCATCCCTCATTCCATCCCTCCATCCATCCCTCCATCCATCCATCCCTCCATCCATCCATCCCTCCATCCCTCCATCCATCTATCCATCCATCCCTCCATCCATCCATCCATCCATCCCTCCTCCATCCCTCCATCCCTCCCTCCATCCATCCCTCCCTCCATCCATCCATCCCTCCCTCCATCCATCCATCCATCCATCCCTCCATCCATCCATCCATCCATCCCTCCATCCCTCCCTCCATCCATCCCTCCCTCCCTCCATCCATCCCTCCCTCCCTCCATCCATCCCTCCATCCCTCCCTCCATCCCTACATCTATCTCTCCATCCATCCCTCCATCCATCCATCCCTCCATCCATCCATCCCTCCATCCATCCTTCCATCCATCATCCCTCCATCCCTCCATCCATCCATCCATCCATCCCTCCAAATCTAGTTCTAATCAATGCTTGAGTATATTAAAGTTGTTCAATGAATGATTCCTCAAGTCATGTGTGTTGAGGAGAGTGTGAGCAGATTTTCACCTGCTGTCAAATGATTTTTAGTAGTTTTAAGTGGACAGTTACAGGGGTCATATGATGCGATATCTTGTTTTCCTTGTCGTTAGTGTGTTATGTAGCGGTTTGTGCATGTATAAGATCTGCATATTTACAAATGTGAGTTTTCAGCAGTATAGAGTAGCGCTTGCTTGTCGTTTCTGCGATCACAAATGCAGACATGGTTTAATGTTCTCACACCCATGACGCGTAAAAAGACAGTATAAGTCATTATAATCAGTAATTATGTCCCCAGTGAAATACAACCTTCTGATACGGTCTGGCCCAGTCGCGCTGGCTAAGTTAGTCGATCAGCTTCGGTCATCTGCATTTTCCGGATCAGATACGGAATGGAATCGATAAGGTAGAACCGCCATCATCACCTGTCATTATTGCTTTGGGAGCTGATGTTCCAGATGTGGTAAGGGGCGTGGCATTTCCGTCACATGCTTAAGGTTTTTGGGCCAATCACAATGCACTAGATCACTGGCCAATCAGAGCACACCGCGCTTTTCAGAACGATGAGCTTTGTAAAGTTTCAGAAAGGCGGGGCATAGAGGAGCAACAATAATGACTTTTATACACCTAAAACCGCGTAAACAACACATTGCATTAAACCAAATACACAAAATAATGTTCATAATGTTAATTTAAGCTGTAGTTGATGTGCTGTTTACAGGACATGTTGGATGTGAATGAACCGTCTTAACATGATAAAGTTTTCATCTCAGCCCGACACGCATCTGATCTGCTCGACAACATCGTTATCGAGGGAATTATGCAGGATATAGTCATTTTATTAGGACTATAATGCAGGATAAGGACAGCAGTAAAACTGTTTCTGGCCCGCTGTGAAACGCCCAGATCCTGTGGCTTTGGCTGCAGTTTTCATTAAACACTGATGTTGCTTTTTGACGTGTGAAAACCAAACAGAAATACTGTAATTAAATATGCAGAAACCTGTAAAACATGCATGTCTCCTCTTAGCTGCTGTTTGCACACAGAGACGGGAACTTGACATATTTCACACACCCATCAATACAAGAAAAATAAGTTTCATTTTTAATAATGAAAATTAAAGTTAAGATATTTTTATCATCATTTTTTGCATTGTGACATTTTTCACGACAGTCAAGCTCATCTTTGAATTTGCATTAACTAACATTAGCAAAGGTTAATAAATGCTGTAAAAATATATTGTTCATTGTTAGTTCATGTTTGTTAATACATTTGCTAATGTTAACAAATGAGACTTATTGTAAACTGTTACCAAAGTCCCTCACGCTCATCAAGACTGCTTTTATTTGAAGACTCTCTCTCTCTCTCTCTCTCTCTCGCTCTCGCTCTCGCTCTCGCTCTCGCTCTCGCTCTCGCTCTCTCACTCACTCACTCACTCACTCACTCACTCACTCATAGGGCTGGGACGGTATGGATTTTTTCTTACCGCGGTTGAAAAGCAAGAAATTCCCGCGGTAAACCGCTTTAAATCACCCCCCCCCCCACATCACCCGCACCCAGTTCTTGCGTCTAAATTAGTTGCTTAAATAAACAAAATAATCCTACAATAGTAGACATAAGCCCTTTAAATACAAATAAAAAGCCATGTTTTATAAAAATGTTCACAAAACTAAATGAAAATGTTGTATGTAAGATAACGTTAATTAAGTTGTAGGTTACGTTTCTAATGTCACAGGTAGCCTAATAATCTCAAGGTTTACTGCTTACACGATTCTTTTGTAGTTTGGTGTACTAAAGTGTTGTTCTAAAATAAACATTCACGAGTGTACCTTATTACTACTTCTCACTGCTGATTCCTGATGGTTTAGAGGACGAGTCGCCCGCTGTCGTTTCAAAGAATAGTATACGGCGAGCGCGTCAAGCATAAATGCCTCGTCCACTTGGGGAGGCGCGCGCGCAGTCAGAGAAGAAGAGATAAAAGCCCACCCACACTGACAACTGATTGGTTGACTTACCGAAACGGGCCAATCAGGATGCTCTCTCTCGCTCCCTCTCCCTCTCTGCCGTGCGCGCGCTACACGGTTTGGAACACAGTCTCTGTCCACTCTTGCTCGCTCGCTCTAGATTCCGGGAGATTTTAACTAATTTGCGGGCATCATGGAGCCGCTATTAATATGCGGGAGACTCCCGGAACTTCTGGGAGACTTGGGATGTCTGTAGGTACTCTCGCATATAGGCCTAATAGTCAATACGAATGGAATGTTATTATGTGTCATGGAACATTGCGCTCCCCAACTCGCGAAAGGTCGGATGTGCTCCATCTTTTGATGGATTCAAGGTTTTCTAAACAAAACTTATGTAAGACACAATGTCATTAGACACAATCCATGTCATTAGACACAATGTGCACACATGTGCAGGCCAATGCTTTTTTTTCCTTTTTTTTTTTCGGTGATGGCGGTGACGAGCTCAGACCCGCGGTAGGCGTCATGTGACCGCGGTAATGTGGTAACCGCCCCAGCCCTACTCACTCACTCTCTCGCACACTCACTCGTTCACTGACTCTCTCACTCTCTCACTCACTCACTCACTCACTCTCTCGCACTCACTCACTCACTCTCTCGCACACTCACTCGTTCACTCACTCACTCACTCTCTCGCACTCACTCACTCACCCTCTCGCACACTCACTCGCTCACTGACTCTCTCACTCTCTCACTCACTCACTCACTCACTCTCTCGCACTCACTCGTTCACTGACTCTCTCACTCTCTCACTCACTCACTCACTCACTCTCTCGCACTCACTCGCTCACTCACCCTCTCGCACACTCACTCGTTCACTGACTCTCACTCTCTCGCACTCACTCACTCACTCACTCTCTCGCACTCACTCACTCACTCACTCTCTCGCACACTCACTCGTTCACTGACTCTCTCACTCTCTCACTCACTCACTCTCTCGCACACTCACTCGTTCACTGACTCTCTCACTCTCTCACTCACTCTATCACTTTCTCACCTCTCTCACACACTCACTTAGGGGTGTAAATATTAATCGATTCGTATCGATGCATTGATTATACAGCCGACGATTCGATGCGTCCGCAAGAGTATTGATTAATGTGTTTATTTTGCCGCCTGTCTATTTTCAGCATCCGCTCCGACATATGCGTACAACCTCCTAAGCTGCTTCACACCGCTTCACACGCGTTATTTGCGTTTCATGTTCACACACATTGTTGAGTCTGACTTTCAAGAGCGATGGAACCGTCAGAGCGAGCTGGCAATGAAAGTGAAATGTTACACACTCCAGTCGGCGTCAAGTCATGGGTGTGGAAGTATTTTGGCTTCAGGAAATCAGATGGAGCAGTGGTAAGAGATGTTGCCGTTTGTCTGATTGCACTTTATTGTAACGCCCGTTTCACACATACTCATGCAGTGCGTATGCGGTGCGTATTTTTTCCGTACCCATGTTAACAGGTCAGAGCTTTCACACTGCATGCGGTTGCGGTCCGTCGATCCGTTCCAGGTGCGGTGCGTATACAGGCTACAGCAGTGCAGAGATCCGGTCCAGGTGCGGTGCGTATACAGGCTACAGCAGTGCAGAGATCCGGTCCAGGTGCGGTGCGTATACAGGCTACAGCAGTGCAGAGATCCGGTCCAGGTGCGGTGCGTATACAGGCTACAGCAGTGCAGAGATCGTTCCCGCACCGAGTCTATCTCTGCTGTGCTGCACGCGCTGAATTAAAGTGACAGCGCATGTTTCGTGGTCAAAATGAACACAGATTGACATGAAAATTTAGTAATTTCACCATATATGCGTTTAATTAAATAAGTGTATTTAATTTAATTCTACTATTTTCCACAGTCATCTTTTTACTTTAAGACCGCGGTAAAGCAAGGAAAACTACATTTACCTCAACAAGGCGACATAATGAACAACACTCGTCTCATTCCTGGAGGTGGAAAAACAATTTCTTTGTGACATGCAATTGTATTCTGTATTCTCAATAAAAGGCAAATTATTTATTATTTTTGTTGATTTATTTGAAACTTAATAGATATCATGTAAAAATATCTAGTATTGAATCGTATCGTATCGAATCGTATCGCGGGGAATTCTGAAGTATCGAAAATAATCGAATCGTTGGCTTAAGAAATCGGTATTGTATCGAATCGTCATGAAGGCTCCGATTTACACCCCTACACTCACTCACCTCTCTCACACACACACACACACACACACACACACTCTCTCACTCTCTCACTGTCACTCTCTCATCACACAGCGGCCTGACGTCATTCTCACTGTAACCTGCAGAAGTTCATCACACACACCTGGCCTGTTACGTAATGCTTGTTAGCTTCAGGCTGGTAATAAGCGAGGTGTGTGTGTCCTCATGTGGAGACACGTTTGACACATTTGATTGTCAATAACAATCGAACATTAATAAAGTAAACAGTCCCAGCGCTGCTTCGAGCGTGACGTCAGAGCTGTGGTCGAGCTCAGGGCGGCCGGTCTGGACTTGCCTCTCCTCAGGAATGTAAACTGGAGGCATACAAGAAATAAAAGAGAAGAAATCATGTGCTCGCATTGAGAGAGTTTATGTAATAATATTCAACAATAATACACAAATGTTGTTGAAAACATGATCTAGTGAATCAGATGGATCGGTATCATTTCAGGAAACAAACTTGTTTTAGTGCCACATAAAAAAATATTACAAGAAAAATGTCAGTGCAGTGCAGAGTCCTAGAGTCCTAATAAAAGTGCATTTTTAAAAACTTTTCTCCTAATTTTGACTTTTCTCAAAATATTATGAATATAATCTAATATTGCTTTGACTTTGTTCTCATTATCTGAGATTTTTTTACTTTATTCTTAAAATATTATGACTTTAATAAAATTACGATTACTTTATTGTTATTAGTTTGGCTTTTCTCAACAACAAAAATATTTTTTTTAAACTTTATTCTCAATTTTTTTACTTTTTACTCAAAACATTTTGATTTTGATTTTCTATTTTATTTAATTTTTCTCAGATTTTGTATATATTTTTTTCTTGTAATTTTGACATAAAATATTATAATTTACACACAAACACACACGCACTCTCACTCACACACACACACACACTCACTCAGGCCATCCTTAAAAATATTCTTGTTTGCCGTAACCCGACCGACCCTGTCAATTTAGTACCGACCCAATTATTTTTATTTTTTTCCCTTTTAGTCCGACCGACTTGCCAGTTGTAAAATGCGTTAAGACCGACCGATTTTTTTTAAACTCTTCAAACAACTAATACAAATGCAATTAAATAATATTAGTTATTAAGTATTGTGAATATAAATTGCCTAGACCTACATACAAACATAAGCTTCGTTCTTTCTTTTAAAGGAGAAGTTCACTTTCAAAAAAACTTTTGCTGATAATTTACTCACCCCCATGTCATCCAAGATGTCCATGTCTTTCTTTCTTCAGTCGCAAAGAAATTAAGGTTTTTGATGAAAACATTCCAGGATTTCCCCCCATGTAATGGATTCTATTGGGACCCAAACGGTAGAAGGTCCAAATGACAGTTTAAGTGCAGCTTCAAAGGGCTTTAAACGATACCAGACGATGAATAAGGGTCTTATCTAGCGAAACGATCGGTCATTTCCAAAATAAATAAAAAAGTTTAAGTTTTATAAGCACAAACGCTCGCCTTGCTCTGTTCTGTGATGCGCGTTCGTGACGTCACGTAATACGCAATTACGTTGAAAAGGTCACGCTTGAAAAATTTCTGTCCTGAAGAAAATGTTCTTTTTGGCTTTTTAATATTAAAACACCCAGGATACGCACACGAGATGGGCATTTTAAACGATAAACTGACACAAATACATTTGAAAATGTGTATATGGTCCTCCTTCCGCACATTTGTAAACGCGTCAAGCGTGACCTTTTCAACGTAATTGCGTATTACGTGACGTCTTCAACGCGCATCACAGAAGAGAGCAAGGCGAGCGTTTGTGCTTATAAAACTTAAACTTTTTTATTTATTTTGGAAATGACCGATCGTTTCGCTAGATAAGACCCTTATTCATCGTCTGGTATCGTTTAAAGCCCTTTGAAGCTGCACTTAAACTGTCATTTGGACCTTCTACCGTTTGGGTCCCAATAGAATCCATTACATGGGGGGAAATCCTGGAATGTTTTCATCAAAAACCTTAATTTCTTTGCGACTGAAGAAAGAAAGACATGGACATCTTGGATGACATGGGGGTGAGTAAATTATCAGCAAAAGTTTTTTTGAAAGTGAACTTCTCCTTTAAATAAAAACCCGTGGCGCGTCATCTATGATTATGTTTACACCATTGGTTTACGCATGTCACACTACGGCCTGTAGTTCGCTTCGTTTCATTCACTGTCAATGGTTCGCGCTTGGTAATGATGGCTGCGGCTTTACTCTAAAGATTACTTCATTTTTATATGTTGTTGAATATGGTTTATTAAAAAATAAACATGTGAGAGCGTGTTATAGGCTATATGTCATGTTTTAGTCAGATATGACGACGCTACTGCAACACGCATCGCCGCAGATGAAGCTGAGCATCAACGTGCTATCGCAAATCAAAGTGAAAGTAAGTCGCAGACGCTTAACACACAATCATCTTCATTAAATGTAAAGAAACGAAATGATCTTACCAGGGCTGTTTCCGCTTTCTCTTATTGCGGGCTTTGAGTCAGAAATTTTAGCTGATGATCAATAAAATAATGTATCTCATAACTGTTGCTTTCGGTGACGTGCACTCCATTAAATCTGCATATAGCGGGAATTGAAGATCGGATTTATATACGAAAAAAACAAAACACATTTAGCCTATGTAACCAGGTGTAAATGGAATCGTTTTGATAAATCAGACTGCAATCCGATAAAATATTTTATTTTATTTTTATATATATATAAAAATATAGACCTACCGACCCTTTTTTTCTTTTTTTTGTTGCT
>CM040784.1:34744199-34771699 GCA_022829085.1 Abramis brama | reverse complement strand
CACACTAATCAAATGAAGGACATTAACAATTTACTCTTTTAAAATGCAATCAAATGGAACTTTCAAACTGTAAGTCCCATTTTTATGCCTGGACTCTTTTATGACTTTCTGTAAATCGCTCTAAAACTCGCCAGTTCCTGTTGTTCAGGAAAGTTAAGTAACTGTTTAAAAGCATTTGCACTGAAGTATGTTTGTAAGCGCAGGAGAGATCCGAGGAAATGAGCCCATCCTGCCATTAGTGTGTCGTGTGTTGTGCTGTGTGTTGGGGATAGAGTGCTGGATGTGGTGCGCTCGGATGCTGTGTGTTAAAGCTCCATTATCGACCGCAGAGCTTCAGTTCAGGATCAGAGTCATTAGAGGAGGACGAGGGTCTGAAGAGCTGCAGGAAGATGATGTGGTCGCAGTAATCTGGGGTGTGTGTGTGTGTGTTATTGCTCTGAAACGTGGAGGCAGACATCAGTAGATTGGCTGTTTGTCTATTGTTTTGTGTGTGTGTCAATCAAACATGGATGCTGTAGATGCAAATGGGTTTTTAAAGCAAATAGTGTTTACAGTGAAGCTCTTACTGTGGTAAATGTGTCATTCAGGTCCGTTTTGAAGGCCAGATGATGTATTCAATAAAAATCTCCATGATTATTGAAAAAAAGAAGTGGTTTTGCTGTAGTTCTTGTAAAATTCTTCCCAATTTTTTAATTAATTAAAAGTGATAACTAGTAAAACATGGTAACATTGAAAACTCACTGAACACTGAAATGTTTGCTCATTCACTCATTGAGCAGTTATTTATCAGATACAATGTGTTTTAGTTGGAAAATATTAAGTTATGACTGTTTTATAAGCTCTGAGAGAGAGAGAGTGAATGAGTGAGTGTGTGAGAGAGTGAGTGTGAGAGAGTGAGTGTGTGTGAGAGTGTGTGTGTGAGTGTGTGAGAGTGTGTGTGTGAGTGTGTGAGAGAGTGAGTGAGTGTGTGTGAGAGAGTGTGTGTGTGAGAGAGTGTGTGTGTGAGAGAGTGTGTGTGTGAGAGAGTGTGTGTGTGAGAGAGTGTGTGTGTGAGAGAGTGTGTGTGTGAGAGAGTGTGTGTGTGAGAGAGTGTGTGTGTGAGAGAGTGTGTGTGTGAGAGAGTGTGTGTGTGAGAGAGTGTGTGTGTGAGAGAGTGTGTTTTTTCTTACCGCGGTGAAGATTTCGCAGTTTGGCGGTTAACTGACAGCTGCGTGGCTTTTTCTATGTCTTTGCACACCAGAAACGGCGCTGCTGCTGCTAGGTGACATAAGCCTCATTGGTGATATATTCGACATATGGGGAGAGAGTTGTGGAAGGCCTATACTTAATGTTAAACATAAATATATAGCAGGAAAGACAGCGTCGGCAGTATTGATGGCAAAATAGGCTACAGAATATTTCGTTCTGTATTGACAGGTGCAATATTTGAAAATCGATAATATTTTTTTAAATTACATTTATATCTGCATTATGTCAAAACCTAAACTTTCAAACATCAAAATGTAATTTATTATGTATTCATGTCAAAATGACATACAAACATCTTTTCCTATTGTATTTTGCCAGGAAACGCTTCCAACAGGCTTGCGTGTCGCGTGAAAAATAGGCGTCGGTTCTATTTCTAGCATGCATGCGTTTACCGCGCGGCTCGAGCCGCAACTGAGACGCGCGTCTCACGCAGGCAGTGTGCAAGCTCTAACCTGTTAACATGGGAGCCGAAATAAAAACGGACACGCCACGCAGCCAGTGTCGCCGACCTAAGGTAGGTGTGCTGCACTTAAGTCCAGCAAACGCCACAGGATGGTTAATTTTTCTAAGATGTGATCTTAAGTTGTATTTCCTCGCGAGACGGATACTTTTGTGCGACAAATACGGCATATTGCCTTGTCCAAATTCACCGGCTTCCCCTTAATTGAGCCTGCCTCAAAGGCGACACAGTATTTGGTTTAGACACTAGATTCGTGGCTATTTTTTGAATAAAGTCATTCGGCCAGCGCCGTCAGCTGCTATTGCACTAGAGATCGCTACTTGCAATTAAAATCTAACTCCAACTGTTTACGTTATGCTTGTCTTTTATGCCTGTTTGTGTTTGTATTTAATTGAACATTATCTGTAAACATCACAAGTACTGAAACCTAGCAGTTAATTAATAATAATCAGACGCACAAAAAATAAATCCCCCATATGTTTAACGGACTGTCCCTCCCTTGCGCAGGAAGCGTGTGTTTTCCTCCAGAAGCCCTTGAACATGGGACTCGCAGAATACAGTAAATTATACGCAAATATTAATGTGTTTATAGTTCATCTCACACACCATATGCACTCCTGTAACTTTCAGAAAAAAAAGTGCGGTGATGACCTCATACCGCGGTAGGCATCTCATTAACGCGATATTGCGGTGATGCGGTTATCGTCACACCTCTAAGTGTGTGTGTGTGTGAGAGAGTGTGTGTGTGAGAGAGTGTGTGTGTGTGTGTGTGAGAGAGTGTGTGTGTGATAGGGCTGCAACAAACGATTATTTTGATAATCGATTAATCTAACGATTATTAGAACGATTAATTGACTAATCATCGATTATTTCGCCGGCTAATCAGTACGTTTTTTCAATTAGTTAAAACACTCTAAAACATTAGTTATACATATTCTAACTATAATATAAAAAAAGAAAATCACTTCAGCTTTTGAAATGGTTGTTTTAATGAACTTTGAGCAACTAAACAGGTCATTCTCTTTAAGTTTTCAGATTTCTGTCCAACTCAAATCACACACAAATGCTCTCGAAGCATCGTTTAAATATTCGGTTCTTTTTCAATAGAAAAAAATCAACAAAAATGAATACAGACAAACTTAATCTGCAAACAATTATTATAAGTTGACATGAGTTAAGTTGATATTATAAAATTGACATGACAATTGATCTAATAGAGACATTCTCATTCACCTTTTAATTTACAGTATGAAAAAGTAACTGACACGATATTCTTCATAACATCTCCTTTTGTAAGTCTTCATGAATATGGAACAAAATACAGGCGAGTGATAAGACTGTAATACCTAATAGTGTTCAATAATAAAAACAGCCCTGACTCCTAAGCTCCATCAAGCTTTATTCTATGCAAAAATAAATCATCACATTACTGTAATTCAGGGGCGTCGAATTTAGTAGAGACGCTAGGGACATGTCCCTACCAATATCCAGTGACACTGATATGTCCCTATCAATAATTTCGATCAAAACTTAAAATATATTTATATATATATATATATAACCACTGTTGTCTGGTTGTGTCTTGTGGTTTTTATGTATTAGGCTTATTTTATTTAATCAGGAAACATCTTATTTAGATTAAAATCTCTTACAAGAGCGTTCTGAGAAAAATGCGCAATTCATGGTACACAAACGGTTAATCTGAGTCCCGCCTGCTAACACACATCGCTAAACTGATTGGCTTTGTTTTTTCTATCTAACTTGTGAGAGGCTCTGGTGTGAAGCGGCAATGCTCCTCCGAAGGAAACCTAGGGTGAGATAGGGAGAAATCAACAGTTCTGTGCACAAACATGCGGGACAAATCAGTTTTTACTACTGTATTACAATCGCGGGATAAGTGGCGAACAATCGTTAGTTTGACAATCGTTAGAGAGAGAGAGAGAGAGAGAGAGAGAGAGATTGTGTATAAGTGTGTGTAACACTACATTATAGGGACAGAAGAAGAAATAAATTCATACAGGTTTAAAACAACTTGAGGGAGAGTAAATGATGACAGAATTTTCATTTTTGGGTGAACTGTCCCTTTAATGACAGATGCAGCTCAGCTTCAGGGGATGTCCCCGTCCCCACCAATTTCAAAATCAAACCTACGCCCTTGCTGTAATTATATTATTATTGTTCATATTATTGCTATTAGTAGTAGTATTGCATTCTCTAATAAAGAGATTTACTGCTAGTTATTTAACGTTAGCTCCAGCTGGAGAACATTCACCTCTCACCGGCTCGTCTTGTGCTTTTACATGCATGTTGTGCTCCCGTGAAAAGCAAGTTCAGCCTAGCATGTATTGCACACGACAGCATTCTTGGTTTGAAGTTCTGTGAAACTTTCACACACCTTGCTCGTTCGGATTCGTTTAGACATTCTGACTCTGTGTGTGAGAGAGTGTGTGTGTGTGTGTGAGTGTGTATGTGTGTGTGAGTGTGTATGTGTGTATGTGTGTGAGTGGAACAATTAATCACCATTTCAGAATTCTATGAACAATTAAGAATTCAGTGAGTGTTTGCGTGTGTGTGCATGTGTGAGCTTGTGCGAGTGTGTGTGTGCGTGAGTGTGTGTTTGTGTGTGTGTGTGAGAGAGTGTGTGTGTGAGAGAGTGTGTGTGTGAGAGAGTGTGTGTGTGAGAGAGTGTGTGTGTGTGAGAGAGTGTGTGTGTGAGAGAGTGTGTGTGAGAGTAGTGTTTGTGTGAGAGTAGTGTTTGTGTGAGAGTGTGTGTGTGAGAGTGTGTGTGTGAGAGTGTGTGTGTGAGAGTGTGTGTGTGTGAGAGTGTGTGTGTGTGAGAGTGTGTGTGTGAGAGTGTGTGTGTGAGAGTGTGTGTGTGAGAGTGTGTGTGTGAGAGTGTGTGTGTGAGTGTGTGTGTGTGAGAGTGTGTGTGTGAGCAGTGTTTCCCCTAGGTTTACAGGTTTGGGGGGGGGGGGGGGGGGGTTTGGTTGGTTGGTTGGGGAAAATTGACACAGACACTATCTATCTATCTATCTATCTATCTATCTATCTATCTATCTATCTATCTATCTATCTATGTGTCACATTAATTGGTTGTCTGGGAGGGTAATGCTTTGTAAAAGTTAACATAAAACACAAATGTTAAAAAAAAAAAATGTTAACATAAGATATCTCTTTAAAAAAACAAAAAAAACATATTTAAATCTTTTTAAAATTGACTTTTGCAAATAACCTTTGTTAAATTTATAGAAGTATTTGTTAATATTAATGGACCATAGCTTAAATAGTTTTATTTTTTAACTAACAACTAAAAAAAGATTTATAAATACTAACAAATATTGCTCATTCATTGTTCGTTAATGTTAGTTAATACATTTATATGACAAACAAATTTTAAATGGGCTTTTTTTGTGAGAAGTTTTTATTTCTATGATGCATTTATTGGAGAGAATAATCCTGTCAGACGCAGCACTGCTGTGAACGCGCGTTCACGTTTAAACACAATTTAAACAATGTAGTATTCAATGCATTACTTCTATATAATTATATATTAAGTTGCTCAAGCAAGTGGTAAAATATTTAACCATGTATTTATATTAAAATCTTTTGCATTTCAATTTTAATACAATAAATCTTGCATGTCACAAAGAACTTGTTTTTCCACCTCCACGAATGTCATTATGTCGCCTTGTTGAGGTAAATTGTAGTTTTCCTTGCTTTACCCCGGTCTTAAAGTGAAAAAAGTAGTATTTAATTAAATAAATTTATGGTGAGATTACTACATTTTATTTAATTAATCGCACTTATGGTGAAATTACTACATTTTCAGGTCAATCTGTGTTAATTTTGACCACGAAACATGCGCTGTCACTTTAATTCAGCGTTTGCAGCACAGCAGAAATCATAGACAGCATATAAACGGCAAAAGTAGACTCGGTGCGGAAACGATCGCTGCACTGCTGTACACGCACCGCAACTGGAACGGATCGATCATCGACGGACTGCATCCGCGTGCAGTGTGAAAGCTCTGTAAACATGGGTACGGAAAAAAATACTCACCGCACACGCACTGCAAACGAAATCTGTGTGAAACGGGCGTAGACTTGGAGCAGGAGAGCTACTCCGGCTGCTACTCGCAGTAGAGCGAGTGTTGCCATCTTCAGTTCAGCGACATATTTCCCGCCGCGCGCTCTCTGTCCGCCAGTGCTCATCTGTATTTGACGCAAGTGTTTGTTTGTGTGTGAGTGTGCGCGCTTGCGCACTCATTGGGATAATTGTAAACGCGCAAACACAGACAGAAAATACATGCCATCGTGGACTTCAAGGGGGGCGGGGGGAGCCGTTAGGAGGGCGGGGCGCCCCCCTTATATAATGGTAGGGGAAACACTGTGTGAGTGTGTGTGTGTGTGTGTGAGAGTAGTGTGTGTGTGAGAGTGTTTGTGTGAGAGTGTGTGTGTGTGAGAGTGTTTGTGTGAGAGTGTGTGTGAGAGTGTGTGTGTGTGAGAGTGTGTGTGTGTGAGAGTGTGTGTGTGTGAGAGTGTGTGTGTGTGTGTGTGTGAGAGTGTGTGTGTGTGAGAGAGAGTGTGTGTGTGTGTGTGAGTGTGTATGTGTGTGAGAGTGTGAGTGGAACAATTAATCACCATTTCAGAATTCTATGAACAATTAAGAATTCAGTGAGTGTATGCGTGTGTGTGCATGTGTGAGCTTGTGCGAGTGTGTGTGTGCGTGAGTGTGTGTTTGTGTACACGCATCACCTATTAGTCGACTCCTCCCTCTTTTTGTGACAGGCATCAGTGTCTTGCTGCTCGTAGAATCTCTTTTTTCACCTAATAAATTGTTTTATTGTCTAATTTTATCAAATTTTGCATAAAATGTCCCTCTAATGTCCCCATAGTCTCTCTCTCTCTCTCTCTCTCTCTCTCTCTCTCTCTCTCTCTCTCTCTCTTTGTCTGTAGCAGGAAAACTAAAATTATATCTCTATCAGGCTCATGTTGCAAACGTGACGGACTGTGAAATGTTTTCCATGTTTGTCCCGCTCGACTGCAAACAGGATGTGTGTGTCGGAGATAAGAGAACCGGGAAGATCTGTGTGTATCCGAGGGGGGGGAAGAGAGAGAGAGAGAGAGAGAGACTTGGTGGGATTGTGAGGAATTCATCAGTTCTGCTTCCGTTTCCAGTTAGACTTAAATACAAGAATACAAGTCGTTTTTTATCGTCTGAAACTTTAAGTTGCTCCGTGTTAAAAAGTGCATTATTGAGAGAGAGAGTTTTAATTATTTTACATTCAGAAATAATGTTTCAGAAACATGTACAAACACTATAAACATGCATTTTAGTTTCCGTCACTTCACAACAAATCCTTAATTTATATGATTCATATAAACAATATTCATTATAAACACCAAGCCTAAATATATTTTTTTAATGCACACCCTTATATAACACAATGCACACGTTTGCACACAGTGTATTTGTATTATTCTTTAAATAAATTAGTTTATAATGAATGTCACTATAGTTTATTTTATACTTGAATTATTAATTTCTGTTCTGTTCTCAGTACCGTTAAATTTAAAGAATTTATTTTGTTTTCAGGAGAACAAAAATACATGTTTATAGTGTAAATGTGTATTTTATTTAGCAGTATTTTACATTATTTCTGAATGTAATAAAACACATGTGCGACTTATCTGGGGGTGGTGATGGCGCAGTGGATAAGACACATGCCTTTGGTGTGAGAGACCCGGGTTCGAATCCACTGTGAGACACCAATGTGTCCCTGAGCAAGACACTTAACCCCTAGTTGCTCCAGAGGCGTGCGACCTCTGACATGTATAGCAATTGTAAGTCGCTTTGGATAAAAGCGTCAGCTAAATGAATAAATGTAAATGTAAATGTAAATGTTATCTGATTTGTTTCTTTCTCAGCAATGCAGTTTATAGAATAAAACATTTCAAAAGTTAATTGGGACTTTTTATCTCACAATTGTGAGTTTACGTCTCGCAATTCTGACTTTTTTATTCGCAATTGTGAGAAAAAAAGTCCGAATTATGAGATAAAAAGTCGCAGTGACCTTTTTTATTCATCATTCTGTGGCGGAAACAAGCTTCCATAGGTTGTGGTTACGTATTTTAATGTGTGTGTTTTTTTTAAAGTATCATTTTAATATGACCACTTATTATTTGAGTAACGTGAGCGTAACAGTTTTAATTCACACATGATAAAAATAATGACTCGTTCGTGTAAGTGATTCAGTGACTGAAGAACCGCTCGGACTGATTCGAAATAATGACTTGTTCGTGTAAGTGATTCAGTGACTGAAGAACCACTCGGACTGATTCAAAATAATGACTCGTTCGTGTAAGTGATTCAGTGACTGAAGAACCGCTCGGACTGATTCAAAACAATGACTCGTGACTCGCTGAGTCATTTATCGGTCGGTTCTTTTAATGAGTCGTTTTCTTCTGACTTTTTGGACTCTTGTGTGTGTGTGTGTGTGTGTGTATGATTCCTTCTCTGTCAGAACTGGTTGTTGAACTGAAGATGTGATCTGACGGAAGGTTCTGTACAGGAAGTCCATCTCCTTGCTTTGTGAGCGTTTCCTGTTTATTCAGTGCAGTGTTATTCTGGATTTCTTCACGTGTGATGGTGAAGAACAGTGTGTGTTCAGTCCAGGGTGTCCGCGCGGTAGTAAAAAGTAGTAAAAGGTAGTAAAAAGAATCTACCAAAATTAAGGCCCTTGAAAGGTAGTAAAAGGTAACAAACGCAATTTGACCTGGTAGTAAATTTTTCATCATCACCTCAATATATGAGTTTCCATTTTTTTGCTTAATATTTGTGTCTCCATATTTTAACTTCATCTAGCATAATTTAAAAATATATACGGTGCTAACAACAGGACCTGACGGGCTCGACACTAACGCTTGTCCGCTTGTCTGGGACAAGTGGATTTTTTGAAGGGACAAGTAAAAGAGAATTTTCCTTGCCCGACCGGACAAGTAGCCTGATTAAAAGTCAATAACAAAAAAAAAAATAGTTCCAAACAAAGATCACAGCAGAACCGTATCGCATCTCACAGCAACACTTAACCGTGTTTTCATTACTGAATGATTCAGCGATTTGAACGAATTGGCTGAGTCAAAGATTCACTGTCCCATTCATAAACATGCCTCATTCTTGAATGAATCAGTTGTTTGAACGAATCGTTTGAATGAATGACTCAATGACTCGCTCATTAAGACGGTCGCCTGCCGCCTCCTACTGGCGGTTTACTTTCATGTTTAAAAGTATCATTCTTTCCAATGTTTCTTATTTGTATATTCAAAAATATTTAAAACGATCTCATATGCATAACATTATATAATGCAGTTATAAATTTTCAGTGTAAATTATTTAATTTGATCAGCCCTACCTAGGGTAACAACAGCCCTATATTATCTTATTAGGCTATTCCAATTTAATCTATTGATACAATTTAAAACTAATGATGAAGCATACATTTAATAAGATTTGGGGGGTGGGGGTGGCACCATATCTGCACCTTTAAAGCCCTTTAAAGGTGCAGATATGACAATATGCAGATTTAAATATGGCAAGGGTTATTATTCACCTTATTAGGGCTAAGGGCTAGGGTTAAGATAAGGACAACTGAAACTCAACTCGACACTACAAAAAAAACACATAATTGACAATGACAATACTTAATGATCACAATTAAACATTAGTGTACCTAATATGTATGATGGGTGTGACAGTGTCTTATAGTAAGTAGTAAGTAGTGCTTTGCATACCCCCCCCCCCCCACACACACACACACACCCACACACACACACACACCCCCAAAAAGGGCTGCTTGATGTCGTGTTGGTAGTAAAAAAATATTGTGGAGGTGGTAAAAAAGGTAGTAAAAGGTAGTAAATTCATCTCTATGATTCCTGCATATACCCTGTCAGTCAGACTGCAGGTTTTGACCTGTGATGGTGAAGAACAGTGTGTGTTCAGTCAGACTGCAGGTTTTGACCTGTGATTACTGTTGTAACCTTTCTAGTTACTTCGGATCGACCCACACAGACACCAGATTTAACTTCATCCTTTATCCCCCATTTGTACGTAATGACGTTGATGACGTCACATCAACACACAACATCTACAGCCAGTCTTCTCAGTGTTGATGGATTTATGGTTGTGAAACTCGAACAGCTTTCTAATGTCATTTTCCTTTCCCTGGTTTCCTTTTAGTCTTGTGAATAAAGCAGCGCTGGTGTACGTGTTCTTGTAGTCGTCAACTTGAGCTATTCCGTTTTGAGTTCTGATGGAGGTCAGAGGTCAGCTAGGGGTGAAAGGTCATAAGGTCATAAAACAATGCTCTATTCTGAGACGGTCCTTGAGTCATTTCTGTTTCCTGCACATTACAGCTTTATCTTTCTTCTACGCCCTCACAGAAGCCCTGAGACTGTACTGTGGTAATACTACGGTATGTCAGTCTAACACGCTGCTGTTATGATTCTCATGACCATAAAAACATTTTGATGAAAAGCCTTCTGATGAAATCATTTAAAATAGTTCTTTAGACACGTAAAAAAATTGTTTTTTAAATAAAACTAAGATTTATTGTTTATAATGCATATTTTTACAAATATAAATGTCTGGTTTATTTGTTTATTATTATTATTATTATTATTATTATTATTATTATTGAAATAAGTGATAATTTAATAAAAAGAACAATTTTATATATATATGGGTGTGTGTGTGTATATATATAATATGTATTTATTAATAAAAATATATTTTTTTACAAATATAAATATCTGGTTTATTATTATTATTGTATTAAGTAATACTACTTCTACTAATACTGAGATGTATCTATATATATCGATATATATAATTCTTTTTTATTTTTATTTTATCTATTTGTGTATATTTACACATAATAACTTATATTTTTATGTAATAATAATCATAATAATTTATATTAATATACTAAATATATTACATACTTTTTAATAAAAAATGGTTTCACATATTTCGTCATTGTATAATTTTTTCATTTGTTTTATGTGATAGTTGATGATTATCTAATAATCTGAAATATAATACAGGATTAACAGTGGCATTAATACGCGGGGAGAGAATGCACACAATATTCTGTACTTTCACACACTGGTTTATTTATATCTCTCCAGTCTCTCTCAACATCTAAAACGGCTTCTGACCTCCAAATCACATCACAAAATCCCATCAATAATTTACATTTCTACATTTAGCAGTTCATGTGTGACTCGTTCACCTTTTAGCTCAGAACAGAAGAGCTGCTTTAGCTTTAGCGTTAGCGTTAGCTTTAGCTTTAGCTGAGGGGTCTTTCTCTTTCCTCATCATCATGATCCAGTTCCCTCACAAGATCGCATTCAGTGGCCGTTAAAGACCGTACTTCTTCAACACATTTTGCATTAGTGCTGCACGATATTGAAGAAATATTTTAATTATATAACCTACATGTGTTTCACACTCTTTTTGTGACGAGAAAACATCCCTACAGCTTCTGGAAGTGAACATCAGTGTTTTACTGTGGCATAAGAGGTGTTATTTTAACATCAGCGGGTTCAGGGTTCAGGTTATCCTACATTAGGGTTATTTCACAACAGAAACTCAATCACATATAAAAATAAAACTGCTTAGTTTTCACTGTATGAATTAAATATGATTCTTATTAAAGCTACAAAAGTTATTCAGCCGAGAGCAGCGAGTGATTTTCTCTTCGTCTTTTGCTCATGACTGCAGTTATTGCGAGCCGTTGAGATATGCATATCGATATATACATTTGCGATATTTCAATATATTGTGCAGCCCTAGTTTGGCGGGGTTTTTTTATTATTATTTTTTTTTTTTTACTCTTGCCATGAGAGAAACCTAATGTTCTCCTTCACAGCTGCCGACTGGCAGGCTGAGGAACGGCTTCAGGGAACACACACACACACACACACACAGACACACACACACACACACACACACACACACACACATATCGCGGAAAACCGAAGGCAGTCCATAATCAATAATCGTTTTCAGCATTTTGACGCTGACTGTGTAGTAATCTCAGCGCCACTGCTATCACGGCTAGCTGTGCTAGCGCCATCGTCACTTGAAACGTTGTTTGCGTTTTAAAAAAAACTGGAGATTTTTTGTAGCTTTTGTAGTAATTGAGCTTCTTTTGCTTTTGTCCTTTTTTTGCTTCTTTTCATTGATCCACTTGGTTGTGGTTTTAAACTCATTTTTTGTTTTGTTTTTCGAGTAACCGTCTTCTACGCGCGACTTTATATTACGCAATGATTTTCACTCGCCTCTAGATGTCCCTCAACATTAAAATTATTTATTTGATTTATTTCACATTATATTTGAATCACATTATTCCACAATATTCAACACAATTTTACTGAAATAAACAAATAATAATAATTATTTGAAAAGAATCCACACAGTGAAGTTGACGGCGCCCCCTGCTGGTCAAGTGGCCATCTGAGTGTTTATGAGACTTTGTAAACGGTTTATGGATATAATGTGATTGAATATTTAATATGTTCCTTCTCTTCTCAGAACAGTTACTGGTGGTGTTGTTTCTCTATCAGATGCAGTTTCTGAGAATAATTCACTCACTTATCATTTCTGACAACCGTGTGTCTCATGTGTTTTCCCAGAATGCACCAGCAGAGAAACGCTCCTTTATAGCATCTCAGCAACAGATTTTCCGGCTCTATTTCCAGTAACTTTGGCTTTGTATTTCTGCGTAATGCCACGGTCCATGTGACTGTCACCGTGTATTTACAGTTTCTTTTTAATGAAACCGCTTCACTTACTTGTGATTACATGCACATCCAGCTCGTTTAAGCTCTATAATCGAGTTGCAGCAATGATAGATGGACAGATGGACAGATATATACTTTAATTATCCTTCTCAGGAAATTAGATTTGTTACAATAGCAGCGATCTATCTACCGAACTACATTCATAAAACAAAAACTTTCACTAAAGCACTCTATACCCTATAATATATGAACTAAAACATGCTATACTGTATAATGATAATGCTAAAAACAAATACACAAACAAAATTAACTAAAGCATACAGCCCCTATTTTAATAATACTGAATATGATGTTTACAATATTCCTGTGTTTATGGATGTTGTAAGTTTGCTTGTTCATTTATTTGGTTTGTTTTTATTTATTTCCCAGGAGATTCCAGATACAGAATGTGCAGTTATTGCTCATCTCAGTTATTATAGTTATTCTTATCTTCAAAAATATACACATGCGATTGAAAAAGATATTCTGATTTATATTAATATTATATATTAGTTTTTTTATTCATTTTTATTTTTTTATTAAGAATTGCCAGTGTTGTCAGGCAATCCTTAATATTTAAAAAGATTTAAATAACAGTGTATATATATATATATAATATATATTCAGTGTCACATGATCCTTCAGAAATCATTCTAATGTGATGATTTGATGATCAAGAAACATTTATGATTATTATCATCATCATAAGTATTATTAATATATATATATATATATATATATATATATATATATATATATATATCATTACATCATCATCATCATAAGTATTATATATATATATATATATATATATATATATATATATATATATATATATATATATATATATATATATATATATACTTATATAAAATATAAAACAACTTCAGTAACACTTTACAATAAGGTTCATTAATTAACATTAGTTAAAATGAACTAAGAATGAACAATAGTTCCATAGCATTTATTAATCTTAAATTAATCTCTTTTAGTTAAATTAAATTTCAACATTTACTAATACATTATTAAAATCAAAGGTTGTATTTGATAACATTAGTTAATGCACTGTGAACTAACATGAACAAACAATGAACAGCTGGATTATTATTAACTAACATTAACAAAGATTAATAAATACGGCAACAAATGTATTGCTCATAGTTCATGTTAGTAATACATTAATTAATGTTTACTAATGAACCTTATTGTAAAGTGTTTCCACAACTTCTTCCAGTCTGAGATGTTTACATGCAGCAAATGTCCCTTTAACTCGTTTGGGAATCGGGATTTGTCTTAAACTCAATACTAATGGAAATATTAATAAATTCAGATTATGAATTCACATGCAAATGACAAATGCAACATCCTTTGATTAACTGAGCTCATAAATCATCTGTAATGTGCATGTATGCTAATGAACAGGACGTTTTATATCCTAAGGCCACTTGTTGCTCGCAGTCTTTTGAGAGAATATGTGATGATATTTATGAAACAGCTTTTGTGAATGTCTGTCATCCAGTGAAGAGTCAATATAGTTTGCGTGACTATTGTCTGGCGCGCTTTATTTGCTCGGTGTGTTTGAGTAGATGCGCCGGCACACGCGTGTCGTGTGTGTGTGTGTGTGTGTGTGCTTTTCCACTGACCGACGCTTCTTTAGAAAGAAGAGGGTTGGGTGGACAATATATATATATGAATCAATGTTTGTTGAACTGATATTGATTCTGAAATCCTACGAATCGATCTTTCAGTCTGAGCTGTTTTCTGATGATGCGTGAATAAAACTTCACTAAACGTTATTCGTAGCTCCTGCCGTCCAATAATCACAGTAAGCTTTGATACTTTTGATATGAAACAAAGTCTCCGCTTTCAAATCCTGTCAGTTTCATCAGTAAATCAGTCAGTGTGTGTGTGTGTGTGTGTGTGTGTGTGTGTGTGTGTGTGTGTGTGTGTGTGTGTGTGTGTGACAGAAGAACCGATCATCTCTTCCTCTTTACTACTAGTTACAGCAGCAAATCAACATCAATGAACATCAGAAGATTCAGAACAACTTCCTGAAATCAATCATGTCTCATATAATCCATAAATCAGTGTTTCGACCGTCAGTAAAACAGCGGGAGAACAATAACGTCACATTTACCTCAGAAACGCCTTTCAGTGTCTATAAACTCCAGAGTTAACTATAAGAATAACTCTAGATAAATGTATACACTATATTACATATTCATTATATCTTTTTCCTGTACTTTTAACCTGTTCTTCATTATTTACTTACATTAGTCACTTGTTAAATATTATTACCGGTAAATATATGTCTGTATAACTGGAGTCAGAAACATAATTATATCATTGTTATAATATAAAAACTGCTTTATGTGCAATTTAAGCTTTTGTATGCAACTCAATTTTTTTGTGTTAATTATTCTAAAAATTATATCCGAAAATAACTATGTAATTGTTTCAACTCGGTTGTTAATTTTAACCTGTAACATGTAATGTACCGACTGACAGGGTTCCCTGAATATTATACAGGTTTTAGAAAGAATTCGAAAAAAATATTTTATCTTAAGAAAAATGTACGGATTATACCTGATAAATATTAAAATGAATTGGCATTGAATCAAATCAAGATCGGAATCAAATCAAATCAAGAGCTTGTGAATTGGAATCGAACCGTGAAACTAATCAACTAATCAACTAATCACACAACATGTAATTTGTTGAAATGGAACGGCTTGAAATTGAACCTTTTAGACCGAATATTAAAAAATCTAGTTTGCATATGTTGAGTATCATATTTGAGACATCAGGGCTCATTAGTCTCTATAGACGCGTGAAGCTCGAGCTGAAGAAGGACGTGTGTACTGTTACACTAAAAGACTTTTACTGGGTAAAACAGACTAACCTATCACTCAGACACAGAAGGACTGGAGGAGACGAGTGCAGATCTCATGTTGATCATTCAGAGGCTTTATTAATGTGTGTAATGTGTGTCTTCATACAGTATGTGAAGCTCCTGCTACTCGTGTGTGTGTGTGTGTGTGTGTGTGTGTGTGCTGCTGTTGTCGTTCTGTCGGTGTGTGTGAAACGAGTGTTCCTACAGTAAGTGAGGGATGTGTGTTTAAAGGTGCAGTCTGTAAGTTTAGCAGCATCTAGTGGTGAGGGTGTGAACTGCACCCAACAGAAGTTACGGTGGCCGACAGGAAGTGATGTCGTCGTCTGAGACAGCAGAGAGTAGCCAGTTAAACACTGAGGTTTCTTATCAAGATAAATTAAGAAATTAGTGTTACTTGATTATACAGTAAACGATATGTTATTGCGAATATTATTGTTACTTGTTCATCATTGTGTCAGTGTTTTATTCGCTGGCTTTAGCTCGCTTCTTTACACGAAGAACAACATAGTGACGAAACGCGTTTGTCCGTTCAGGGCCACCGTAGACACATGTGGATGTAAGAGGACCCGCGGTGTGTGTAGAGAGAAATGTATCATTCTAAGCTTATAAAAACATAACGGTTCATTAAGTAAGGTCTGTATACACCACTGAAAACAGATGATGTTGCATTTCTGTCAACAGATCCTCCTGAATATCACACACTGCACCTTTAAAGTAAACCTAGTAAAACCGGCTCCCGGCGAGCTCCTGTTTGCTCGCAGCGACTCCAGAGTTCAGTTCTGTGGCTCGTTTGCTGCTGAAGTTCCTGTGTGTGTGTGTGTGTGTGTGTGTGTGTGTGTGTGTGTGTGTGAACGAATGCGTGTTGTGAGGTGTTTTAATGCAAAGCAGTGTGATCAGACATACTGAAGATGATTAATGTGCGGTGTGTGTGGCTCATGTTCAGAAAATCCTACTGAAAGATATAATAAAAATTTCAGTTTCTCAGAGCAATAAATAATAAACGCAACAAACTTAAAGGGGCATTCCACCCATAGGAACATTGTTTTTTATTGAAAGTGGGTCATATATGTAGTCGAAATGTCAAATAAATTTTGAATTTGGTGCCTTCGTGACCGAGGAAAGACAAAAAATAACTTCAGGACGCATTTGTATGAAAGACAACAACTCCCACAATGCACCACATTGCACAGCTCCGCAAGCCACTCCCACTAATCCAGAACAGCGCATATCTGCCTATAAGAGAAATCACTCTTCCGTCTACAAGGCTAGCCTCCACCAGAGCTTGAAATTCATTTCACACAAAATGTCTAGTTAGTTGGCGAACTCATTAGTGCATTACTCCTCGTTTGTATTTCTTTCGAAAAGACATATTATAGATTACAGATTACAGGTTATAGATTACAGATTACAGATCATATATTATAGATAACAGATCATAGATTACATATTATAGATTACAGATTATAGATTACAGATTATAGATTACAGGTCTACTAGATTTGTTATGAGACGTGTTCGTAAACCTGTTTTCACAGAAACTCTAGGCTTTTCTGCAATTTTTCACACAAACGCTTGAGTTTGAAAAATACAAGTATACAATAGTGAAGATATTAACCCTTATGTGCTGTTGGGGATGTTTTCATCCACTATGGGGTATTTTTTAGTCTAAATTTGGCCATAACTTTCTCTGTGTTTCAGCAAATGGAATGATTTTTGGTGACAAATCTTATTTTGACACATATTTTGGGAAAATGCTTTGAAATTTTTCAAAAACTCAACAGTACACTGTGGGCAAATTTACTACCCTTTCGTTATGTTTGTGGCTGAAAACAGCCACTACTTTAAACTGCTGTAAAAATATATCAGATAAATATTTTTTTCAATTTTTTTTGCATAAATCTATTAATCAACCTCAGTCCTGCTCAAAAATACTAAATGTTTAAAAAAAATTCAGGATTTTAACTCTTTAATTGCCAAATTCGTAAATGATGTCACTGATTTGGGAAAAAACACACACAAAATGACTCATTTTCAATATAAAATGTGATTGTGGACTGGATTTTTTTTTACCTTTTATCACAGTCTTGGACATGTCAAAGATTAGAAACAACATTGGTTTTGATGCATTGTTAGTTTTTGTGCAGCATCAGATTTTAACTTTTTCTCCCTCATTTACTGTTCGTGGCTGTTTTTGCCCCATTGACTTCCATTATAACCACATTTTTTGATTGCAAAGTCATGACACCATATAATCATGCATTTTTGATTGTTGGTGGTTTTCCCTGTTGGGAAGAGGTAAAATTTGTAATTTTTACTGTTGATAACTAGGTGGAACCATTAACCCTTTAGATAGGCCTGTGCAAAAAAAAGCTTAGTTTCTGGCTTTTACATGGAGTATTATGGAGTTTATATGGAGTATAAAAGCATAATAAAGTGTGTGTGTGTGTGTGTGTGTGTGTGTGTGTGTGTGTGTGTGTGTGTGTGTGTGTGAACTCACCTTGATGCATCTGAGAAAATCAAAATATGCACCTCAGCTCTCAGAACTACATGGAGTAAACAAAAACAAAGTAAGTGTATTTATGCATCTGCTGCCTTTTGATGGTGAGAAATGCAGACTAAACAAAAACAAAGCAAGTGGATTTAAACGCGTGCATGCAAGCCTGCTGCTCATTTGATGGTGAGAAGAGCAGCAAGCAACATGAGAAAGGGCTTGACTTGTAGTGAAGTTTTAGAGATGATTATGCAGCCTGACCCCTCCAGCGAGCTGCATGATGTATTGTCTTCTCCCTCTGACACCACAGACTCAGGAGAGTCAGATCCTGATTTGGATGTGGCACCCTCATCATCCTCTCTAGCTTCCACTGAAGGCGAGGAGGATTCGGAGGATCCTGGATCTGGGTAGATTGGGAGAAACGGCGAAGTGTGGTTTTCCACTAACGCGGAGACAACTCCCTTTCTTCAGCCTGCCAGAGGCGTGACTCCAGGGCCGACGCGCTATGCCATCACAAAGCATAGTCATACATGTTTGTATGACTGTACAAACATGTATGTGTTGACGCAAGTCATGCTGACAATGAGGTCAATCATCTCCTCCATAAAAAACAGATTGAACACGGAATCCATGTTCTGGACCTTTGCGATGGCATAGCGCGTCGGCCCTGGAGTCACGCCTCTGGCAGGCTGAAGAAAGGGAGTTGTCTCCGCGTTAGTGGAAAACCACACTTCGCCGTTTCTCCCAATCTACCCAGATCCAGGATCCTCCGAATCCTCCTCGCCTTCAGTGGAAGCTAGAGAGGATGATGAGGGTGCCACATCCAAATCAGGATCTGACTCTCCTGAGTCTGTGGTGTCAGAGGGAGAAGACAATACATCCTGCTGGAGGGGTCAGGCTGCATAATCATCTCTAAAACTTCAAGTCAAGCCCTTTCTCATGTTGCTTGCTGCTCTTCTCACCATCAAATGAGCAGCAGGCTTGCATGCACGCGTTTAAATCCACTTGCTTTGTTTTTGTTTAGTCTGCATTTCTCACCATCAAAAGGCAGCAGATGCATAAATACACTTACTTTGTTTTTGTTTACTCCATGTAGTTCTGAGAGCTGAGGTGCATATTTTGATTTTCTCAGACGCATCAAGGTGAGTACACACACACACACACACACACACACACACACACACACACACTTTATTATGCTTTTATACTCCATATAAACTCCATAATACTCCATGTAAAAGCCAGAAACTAAGCTTTTTTTTGCACAGGCCTATCTAAAGGGTTAATGGTTCCACCTAGTTATCAACAGTAAAAATTACAAATTTTACCTCTTCCCAACAGGGAAAACCACCAACAATCAAAAATGCATGATTATATGGTGTCATGGCTTTGCAATCAAAAAATGTGGTTATAATGGAAGTCAATGGGGCAAAAACAGCCACGAACAGTAAATGAGGGAGAAAAAGTTAAAATCTCATGCTGCAAAAAAAATAACAATGCATCAAAACCAATGTTGTTTCTAATCTTTGACATGTCCAAGACTGTGATAAAAGGTAAAAAAAAATCCAGTCCACAATCACATTTTATATTGAAAATTAGTCATTTTGTGTTTTTTTTTTCCCAAATCAGTGACATCATTTACGAATTTGGCAATTAAAGAGTTAAAATCCTGAATTTTTTTTAAACATTTAGTATTTTTGAGCAGGACTGAGGTTGATTAATAGATTTATGCAAAAAAAATTGAAAAAAATATTTATCTGATACATTTTTACAGCAGTTTAAAGTAGTGGCTGTTTTCAGCCACTAACATAACGAAAGGTAGTAAATTTAAACAATGCACAAGGGTTAAGTCACAAGTATTGTCATTTTACTACTGTAGTGTAAATAATCATAAAACATTAACCATGTAAAAATGCAGTACAATTTGAACAGTATCTACATTAATTTACTTTTGACCGTAATCAAAGTATTGTCTTATCAGCTGAAACTATCTGAGATTCTTCTGAAGGGGGTTATTTTTTATTATTATTATTATTATTATTATTATTAGTAGTAGTAGTAGTAAAAACCATAGTAATTAAAAAATACAACTTATTATTAATTACATTCAGAAGTAATGTAAAATACCAGTAAATAAAACGAAACGTTAACATTTACAAACATGTAAACACTATAAATAAAGTTATGTTTATAGTTATAGTTACTATACAGTTATTTATTTATTATTAAATATAAATTTAGTTCCCTTCACTCCACAACAGATCCTTTAAATTTAATGGTATTCAAAATGAAAAATACAAGTATAAAATAAACAAATTACTTGTGGCATTCGTCATAAACAGCATTTTGAATATTTTTTTTGTAAATATATTTTTTTCCAAGTACAATGTTTAAAAAAATGCATACGTTTTTGTGACTATATAGTCACATTTAGTAATGTGAGACATGACTGACTCCAGCTCAACGACTGAACCCAACGATGTTGATACCATGGTTTTTACCAGAGTATATGTGAAGTACCGTGGTATTCCCTGATCCGCTGTTCTGTGAGGATCATGCGTGTTGCTGCCATTTCTCTCTGGTAAAGTCTGACTCGTAGGTTTACGACTGTAATAATTACCACGGTAAACAGTGAGTGATTATAGAGGCGTATGACGGTAAAGGGCATGTGGAAATTAAAGAGCAGAACGGATGATTTTCCCGGATCTGGAAGTCCAGTCTGCACCTGTTCTCCTGCTGTGCGCTGTGGTTCTGCTGCGTCCAGCGCTTCGCTTCACTGTCCTTTTACAGGCATTCTCAAAATACTCTCCTGAAATACATCTGGCTAAATGTGAATCCCTGAGGGAGTGTAAACTAGGCCGGATCTGGTGGAGATCCGCACGGGTTCCTCACGGACACACGCTGGTATTTATATCAGGCCTTCCTCTCTAATTAACTGCTAATTAACTTTTGATAAGCTGAGGGATGCTGTATTTAGGTTGAGCTCAGTCCTATTTAGCTGGTTTGACTGGTGTCACTCTGAGGTCTCGTCCACACTAATGCACTTTCGTTCTCTCCTTTTGTCTTCTGTCGACACTGAGACGTGTTTTTATTAATGAAAACGAAGATTTGTGAAAACACTGTTTTCAGATGTATCCGGATTAATGTAGACGTAGCCTCTGATTCACTGGAGGTCGCGGCTCAGATCTCGTCTCTGAACCTGATTTGATGTCACTATGATGCAAAATCCTCTTTTATATGATCTATTGAACATAAATGTGTGTTGGCAGTTTATGTACACATTTTTCTTATATTCCCCATAAACATCATAAAGCCCCGCCCCTTTCTTCCGGTTTGTATTTCCACAGCATGAAGGCAAGATCTTACGGATTTATGAATGAGCCGCTTGTTTTAAAAGCTTCCCAGTCTCAAACTTTACAACGCTCATGATTACTTGTATGCAAATCCACTTCACCAGCTCTCTCCGACAGCGATGCCATATAAATATACAGAGCTACCGCAAAAGCAGAAGTATAAATGAATAAACAAATGGAATTCCTGCACTGAATCTCTTGGGGTAGCTTTGCTACTAGGTTTATTTATGGCGAAGAGAGGGAAAAGCCCTGTACTGCTGCAATCAGCTGTTCCTCCATCTTGGCTGAGAGAGTGAAGCTGATTGGTTGGTTCTTGTCACATGACCTGCAGTGCGTTTGCTGCATTCTGAAAAATAGACGTAGTAGAAGCGGCTGGAAAAGACGAGCGTTGCGATGGCATCTCTCTCTATTGTTAGTGCGCTTGTTGTGCGTCTACATTTAAAATAATGAACTTCAGCGCAAAAGACGCAGCACGTGAATGGCCCCTAACTTTTAAAGAACATGTGAATGGGGAAAAACGTGGGGTCCATCTAGTGTGTTTACACTGAAAATGATGGGAAAGCAGTGCAGTGGAATGAAAAAATTGTTTTCTGTTGCCGGAGATCCCGAGGCTCCTCCCCCTTCTGGAAATGGGTGCGGGAAGCAGCAGCTCATTTGCATTTAAAGATACACGCATGAAAACACTGTGTTTTTGCTTCCACCCCAAAAGGGGCATTTAATAATAAATCTTCTGAAGGGAATTTTGAACTGAAACTTCACGACACATTTTAAGGACACTTGTATTACATTTTGTAATAAGGGGCATAATGGGTCCCCTTTAATTAAAAAAAATATATATAAAAAATTCTCAAAATATGACTAAATTAATCTCATATGGCCATGCCTTTATTTTAGTAATCTTAGTTTTGATTTTATTCTTGTAATTTGTACTTTTTTCCTCAAAATATTGAGTTTGAGTTCATCTCATATTGCAACAACTTTAACTTTATTCTTGTAATTCTATGACTTTAGTCTCTTAAGTTTGACTTTGCCTTTATTTTCATAATCTTTGTTTTGATTTTATTTTTGTAATTTAGATTTTATTTTTTTTGTCTTAAAATGTTCACAAAAGCATCGTTAAAGCATCAAATCGCTTCAAATCATGAATGAATCATTCAGGAGTGAGTCACTGATTCAAATGATTCAGTCAGAGCGAGTCTTCAGTTAATGATTCACTGAATTCACAAGTGTGACTCTAAACGAGCCGAGAACGGGAGTTCCTTGGAGTAAGTGTTATTCAGATGATGTAAAACTAGCATGTTTGCATAGCGTTCTTCTTAAAATGTTTGCACATTTTGCCCTGTGATGTCTGTTTTATATTTTATTTTTATATTAGTCATTAATCCAGAGCAATTAGTTAATTAAGACCAATTTAGTTCAGTGTTGATTCAGTGCAAGTTAAAAATGTAATGTTCTCTGTAGGGTCGGATCAGGGTTATGGGATAGAAGTTAATGTTTGTACAGTATTAAAGTCATTATGTCTATGGAGAGTCCTCATAAAACACAAAAACTCAACATGTGTGTGTGTGTGTGTGTAACTACAGCCCATATTTAGAGTCCAGTGTATTCCCTGTCTGTCTCTCTAATGTCAGGGTTCAGTGTGTGTGTCCTTATATAGTCTTATGCAGTGAATGTGTGTGAGAGAGTGTGTGTGAGAGAGTGTGTGTGTGAGAGAGTGTGTGTGTGAGAGAGTGTGTGTGTGTGAGAGAGTGTGTGTGTGTGAGAGAGTGTGTGTGTGTGAGAGAGTGTGTGAATGTGTGTGAGAGAGTGTGTGTGTGTGTGTGAGAGAGTGTGTGTGTGAGAGAGTGTGTGTGTGAGAGAGTGTGTGTGTGTGAGAGAGTGTGTGTGTGTGAGAGAGTGTGTGAATGTGTGTGAGAGAGTGTGTGAATGTGTGTGAGAGAGTGTGTGTGTGTGTGTGAGAGAGTGTGTGTGTGAGAGAGTGTGTGTGTGAGAGAGTGTGTGTGTGAGAGAGTGTGTGTGTGAGAGAGTGTGTGTGTGTGAGAGAGTGTGTGTGTGTGTGAGAGAGTGTGTGTGTGTGAGAGAGTGTGTGTGTGTGTGTGAGAGAGTGTGTGTGTGTGAGAGAGTGTGTGTGTGTGAGAGAGTGTGTGTGTGTGAGAGAGTGTGTGTGTGTGAGAGAGTGTGTGTGTGTGAGAGAGAGTGTGTGAGAGAGTGTGTGTGTGTGAGAGAGTGTGTGTGTGAGAGAGTGTGTGTGTGAGAGAGTGTGTGTGTGAGAGAGAGTGTGTGTGTGAGAGAGTGTGTGTGTGAGAGAGTGTGTGTGTGAGAGAGTGTGTGTGTGTGTGTGTGAGAGAGTGTGTGTGTGTGTGTGTGAGAGAGTGAGAGTGTGTGTGTGTGTGAGAGAGTGTGTGTGTGAGAGAGTGTGTGTGTGTGAGAGAGTGTGTGTGTGTGTGAGAGTGTGTGTGTGTGTGAGAGAGTGTGTGTGTGTGTGTGTGAGAGAGTGTGTGTGTGTGTGTGTGAGAGTGTGTGTGTGAGAGAGTGTGTGTGTGAGAGAGTGTGTGTGTGAGAGAGTGTGTGTGAGTGTGTGTGTGTGTGTGAGAGAGTGTGTGTGTGTGTGAGTGTGTGTGTGTGTGTGTGTCAAGTCAAGTTTATTTATATAGCGCTTTTCACAATACAGATTGTATCAAAGCAGCTTCACAGTATTAAATTAAAATAATACATCAATGCTTGTTTCTAGTGGAAAATGTCCACGTTTGGTAATGCTGATCAATAGTATTGTTGATTGATTAATTAAATTAAATATCCCAAATATCCCCAACTGAGCAAGCCAAAGGCAACAGTGGCAAGGAACCGAAAAACTCCATCAAGTGACCTAATGGAGAAAAAAAAAAAAACCTTGGGAGAACCCAGGCTCAGTCGGGGCCAGTTCTCCTCTGGCGTTTATGAACTAGAGGTTGGATTTAACTGTAAGATTAAAAGTATTATATGAATGCCTGGCTGAAGAGATGCGTCTTTAATCTAGTTTTAAACTGGGAGAGCGAGTCTGAGCAATGAACAGTATCAGGAAGACTATTCCAGAGTTTTGGAGCTAAATGTGAAAATGCTCTCCCTCCTTTGGTTGATCTGGATATCCTAGGTATGACCAAAAGCCTCGAATTTATTGATCTTAAAGAGCGCGATGGATTATAGGGCGATAGAAGATCCGTTAAATAGACTGGAGCTAAGCCGTTTAGGGCTTTATAAGTCAGTAGCAATACCTTGTAATTAATACGGAACTTTATAGGTAACCAATGCAGTGATGATAAAATTGGTGTTATATGATCATATTTTCTTGATCTAGTAAGAACTCAAGCAGCTGCATTTTGGACTAACTGTAGCTTGTTTATTGAGGATGCAGGACAACCGGCTAATAAAGCATTACAGTAATCTAGTCTCGAGGTCATGAATGCATGAACTAATTTTTCTGCATCAGAAACTGATAGCATATTACGTAGCTTAGCAATGTTTCTAAGGTGGAAAAAGGCTGTTCTTGTAACATATGAAATATGATTTTCAAAAGACAGGTTGCAGTCTAGTATATCACCCAGGTCTTTTACTGTAGAGGATAAAGTAACAGGACATCCTACTATGTTAAAGTTGTAGTGTGAGAGGTTTTGTGGGCGGTTTTTTAAACCGATGATTAGTACCTCTGTCTTGTCTGGATTTAATCAAATAAAATTGTGCGTCATCCAATCTTTTATATCTTTAACACACTCTGTCAAATTGGATAATTTAGCGTTTTCATCCGGCCGTGATGAAATATATATTTGAGTGTCATCAGCATAACAATGGAAACTAATTCCATGTTTCCTTATAATATTTCCAAGTGGCATCATATATATTGAGAATAATAGAGGGCCCAACACAGATCCCTGCGGCACTCCATAGTTTACTGGAGTTATGATCGATTTTTCTCCATTTAAATAGACAAAATGGTAGCGGTCAGATAAGTATGATCTGAACGAACTTAATGCTTGTCCTAGAACACCAGTATAATTTTGTAGTCGATCTAAGAGTATTGTGTGATCTATAGTATCGAACGCAGCACTAAGATCAAGTAAAACTAGTATTGAGATACAGCCTTGGTCAGATGCTAAAAGTAAGTCATTTGTGATTTTAACGAGCGCAGTTTCAGTGCTATGATGCGGTCTGAATCCAGACTGAAACTTTTCATAGATGTCATTTTCTTGCAAGAAAGAGCCCAGTTGAGCGGACACCACTTTTTCTAGTATTTTAGACATAAAAGGAAGATTTGAAATGGGTCTATAATTTGCTAGATTATGCGGGTCTAATTGTGGTTTCTTAATGAGAGGTTTTATAACTGCCAGTTTAAATGTTCTTTGAACATGACCTAAAGATAAAGACGAGTTAATAATATTGAGGAGAGGCTCTTCCACTACAGGTAACACTTCTTTCAGTAGTTTAGTTGGTATAGGATCTAATAAACATGTTGTTGTTCTATAGTTGTAAAGCACTGTAATTGTTCTTGCGTCGTGATAATTGAGGCTGAATTATAAGGCGCGATTGAGGATTGAACGTTTATAATTGTGGTTCTGATGTTTTCTATTTTCTCAGTGAAGAACTTCATGAAATCATTACTACTAAACTGTAACGGGATATTTTGTTCGGGTGACGTCTGTTTATTTGTTAGTCTAGCCACGGTGTTAAATAAAAACCTAGGATTGTTTTGGTTGTTTTCTATTAGTTTGCGGAGGTGCTCAGCCCTGGCCGCTTTTAGGGCCTTTTTATAACGTGACATACTGTCTTTCCACGCGATTCTAAAGACCTCTAAATTAGTTTGTTTCCATTTACGCTCTAAATTACGGGTTTCTCTCTTTAGTTTCTCTATGCGTAGTATTGTTGTACCATGGTGCTTTACTTTTCTCTCTGACCTTTTTTAATCTAATGGGTGCAACAATATCCAATGTTCCAGAGAGAATGGTGCTCATAGTGCTAGTTAATTCCTCTAGTTCATCTGTTTGTTTGGGTTCACTGAGCAGCTGAGACAGATCAGATAAGCAATTTGAAAAATTATCTACGGTGGATGGAAGGATTGTTCTGCCTAATCGATAACGCGGCGCAGCATGACATATTACAGGAGTACGTAATATGCAAGTTACCATGTAATGGTCAGTGACATCATCACTTTGTGGAATGATATCTATATCGGTTGGATCGGTTCCATGTGATATAATTAAATCGAGTGTATGATTAAAACGATGAGTTGGTCCGGTAACGTTTTGCTTGACCCCAAAGGAGTTTAATAAATCTGTAAACGCAGCCCCTAACGCATCATTTGGATTATCTACGTGTATGTTAAAATCTCCAACAATTAATGCTTTATCGACATTGACTAATAGGTCTGAGAGAAAATCTGCAAACTCTTTTAGGAAATCAGCGTAAGGCCCAGGCGGTCTATATACGGTAGCCAAGGCTAGAGATAATAGGGAAGTTTTTCTAACATCTAAGAGCGTAACATTTAGTACAAGTACTTCAAACGAAATAAACGTATAACCCGTTTTCTGACTAACATTGAGAATATCTCTATAGATTGTTGCAACACCGCCGCTTGACCAATCAGACGGGGCTCATGCTTATAGGAGTATCCTGCTGGGGTAGACTCATTTAGACCGAAATAATCATTTGGTTTAAGCCAGGTTTCAGTAAGGCAAAGTACATCGAAGCTATTATCAGTGACTATTTCATTTACAATAACTGCCTTAGGTGTGAGTGATCTAATGTTTAGAAGACCTAGCTTTAGAAATTGTTTTTGATTACTAATAGCAACATTTTCTGGTTTAATAACAATTAGATTTTTCCTAGATCCTGCAGTAAATGTTTTATTTGATCTCACTAAACGAGGAATAGACACAGTTTCTATGCAATGTTCTACACTAGAATTTATATCAGTTAAATTGGTGTAGCAGAGACTATGATTTGGACTTTTGGTTACTAGTCAAAAGGTATTTAACATTTTGGAGATGTTATCCGACAGAAGATCCGCTCCGAATCTGCTTGGGTGTAAGCCATCAGCACGGAAAAGCCTAGGACGCTCCCAAAACAGATTCCAATTATTTACAAAGAGCAGTTTGTGCTCACTGCACCATGACATTAACCATTCATTTAGCACGAATAATCTACTAAACTTTTCTTGTCCTAGTCGGTACGTGGGAAGTGG
>CM040784.1:34739199-34741699 GCA_022829085.1 Abramis brama | reverse complement strand
CAAGCTAACCTTGAATGAAAAAAACTTAACATTTCTCAATGTGGGCACAATGAAAATTACTATGATACTAGTCCACGGTATATTTAAGCTCCATGCATGTATTTGTAAACATATCTTACATTTTTAAAGGAAAACATTGTCTTTTTTCACCATTACTCACTGTGTACCATTTAAGCCCACCTTATGCATTTCAATGAGGAATCCCTCTAATTGCAAACTTTGATACATTTTTTGAAAGTGTTTAAAGATAACATGTCTTTGTGTGCTTTTACCTTACGAACCTTTTAACCTTACCTTACTTGCACACAAATTACACATTCATTCAAATGAGATAGAGCCCGGTTTGTCCTAAAGTCCTGTATATATAACCGGGCATAATTCGGGAGTCAAGCTGAGTTAAGGCTTGAGATTCTGGGCATGGAGAGCTCCCAGAGGGACCCTATATTCCCCACAGTCCTGAGCCCCTGGGACCGTCCTGCTCCGAGATACTGCCACTTCCTGTCCAGCTTTGACCGGGCAAAACTTGGGGCCCAAGCCGAGATGGGGCTCTGGACTCAGGGCATGGAGGGGTCACCCAGTGGGCCGCCTATGCCGGGAGTATTGAGCCCTAACTCGGCTTTCTTCCCGAGGTATGGTCACTTCCAGTGGAACTTTGATTGGGCATAACTCCAGAATCAAGCCGACCTAAGGCTGCATACTCCCGGTGTGACCTGAGAGTCCCCAAAAACCCCAGAGTCTGGAGCCCCAACTCGGCTTCCTTCCCGAGATACACCCGGTTAAACTTCCACCTTTGACCAGGCATAACTTGGGAGCTAAGCCGGCTTAAGGCTCCAGACTCCCGGTGTGGGGGGCCCACTAGGAGCCCCCCCTAAGCCCAGAATATGGAGCCCCAACTCGGCTCGGCTCCCGAGATACACCCGGTAAAACTTCCAGCTTGACTCCAGCTACAACTCCAGTCAAGCCGACTTAAAGCTCCAGACCACCGGCCACTAACACCTACCCATCCCACCCAGGGCTCTAATCAAACATTAGCAAAAGGATTTTTTTTAATTATTCCCTGTCACTGAATAAATATATTGATGTTTTACTTCTTTAAAATCAATAAAAAAAATTATATTTTGTGAATCAAAGATGATGTGGGCTTATTTGGAACACATGCGGGCTTAAATGGTGCCAAAGTACCAATTAAGCCCATGCCAGACTTATGACTTTATTCCTAAATTATCTTAATTTTATATTCTAAAATGTACATCAACTAATTAATACATTTACAAATGAGAGATTGATCTTGCATTTTAACAAATTATTTTTCTTATAAACTATGTCAATATCTATGAAAAAAACCTAGATTTAGATTTTGGTGGGCTTAATGGGTACACTTACCCTATATGCTCAGCGCTGTCATATTATATCACAACTATTCAGTGTTTTCAACCACATAAGGTTTATTTTAGGTTTCAGATATGTAAATACACAATTACTAGCAAAACAACATTTATATTTTGTGAAATACACACTGATGTCTGTGGAAGTGGCAATAATCCTTTCAGTTATAAATTGATGACGTGTTTAGACGCACGTTGTGTTGGTAACTCTGTTCTTCTCACACTTCTCCAGCCACTTACTTTAGTGTGTTTCGGGAGAAGTGATGAATGTTGTGCCTAAATCTGACAGACTCAGTTCTCTGAACTGCGGTGCGTAATAACATGGCGAACATTGTGCGTTATAGATCAACTAACATGAATCATGATCATTATAAAGATTTCTTAAATGACGAAACACATTCACTTACATGTACTTGAGATTAAAGATATGAGCCAAGGACTGACTGACATGTAACGCAACCAATCACTGTTCGTTTTGTTCCGCGTCATGTTTAGTGTGAAAATGTAAAGTCGATGTCCATACAATAACAGGCCGGCGTACATCTAATAAACTAATCATTCAAGAACGTTTTGCAAGTTTACTACAAGAATAGAGCTGCGAACTTCACTTACTTTTGAAAATCCAGCCTTCAGCGGATCTGATGAGCTCATTGTCATTAACATGACGGCGTTCTCCTTGTTAATTTAAGGCTGGTTTGTAGCATACCGAATACAGACTACTGCTGTTATTAGTTCTGTAGTGTTATTTAGTGTTCAATTATTGTATTTGAGTTAGGTGGCTTAGGTTTTATTGTTCATTTGCTATGTAAATTTGTTGTGTTTTGTATTTAGACTACTTGTATTTATACATTTACTCTAAAAATGTAATACATTTAATTTCAAGATTTTTTTTATTTTATTTTTTTCAATAAAAAAGCCATTTTTTAAATGTCATTCACCATCGTTTTGAGGCTCTTTTTTTAAGTGTCCGTTTAGGCACCGGTACCGTTTTAAAAGTATCAATTTGACACTGGTATCGTTTTAAAACGCGAGCGATACCCAACTCTAGTTGTTCATGTGTTTCTATGAGAGACTGACGTGTCATTGCTGATGTCATGGAAGACTCATTTACTAAT
>CM040784.1:34716699-34734199 GCA_022829085.1 Abramis brama | reverse complement strand
CTGCTGCAATAGTATCTATATAGTATCAAAAAATCTATATTTTGATTGACAGCTTCTTCGCCAGATCCAACATCAGTGACACTAATATCTGATTACAGTAAATAGCCAAATTTTGCTGATGATACTTTTTATTGTTTTGTTTTGCGCTTGCTGTAATTATCACATCATCATTGTTTATCGAACAGCGCCACCTTGAGGAGTAAGTGTGAGTTGCAGTCATCAGAGATTCAGTTATTGTTGTGCAGAAGAAATATACTTGCACTATTACATACTTCGGGTCACTAGTGACCCTATAAACTTTTTTCAAAAACATAATATTTTTTTTTCTTGTTACATGGTTTATAATGAATAGGTTGAGGACTTTAAAACTGTAACCACATATTCACGATCACAGTGATTAATGTAATAATTTATCAGGCCATCATCTTCTCGGATGAAACTAATTACAGTAAGTTGGTTTAGTTATGATGTTATTAGAAGATAAAACAGTTCTAAAGGATTATTCACGACATACGGCACTTCAAAGAATCTTAATTTCCATAGTGCATGTTAATAAAACACCATGTTAATACATCATGCATTTATTTGGTTAAAAATACAGTAAAAACTATAAAATAGTGAAATATTATTCCAGTGTAAATCATCTGTTTTCTATGTGAATATACAGTAAAGTGTAATTTATTCCTGTGATCAAAGCTGAATTTTCAGCATCATTACTCCAGTCTTCAGTGTCACATGATCCTTCAGAAATCACTCTAATATGATGATTTGATGATCAAGAAACATTTATGATTATTATCAGTGTTTCATATATTTGTGGAAACTGTGATATATATTTATTTTTCAGGATTCTTTGATTAGTAGAAAGTTTAAAAGAACAGCATTTATTTTAAACAGAATCTTTTGTAACATAAATGTCTTTATATATATATATATATATATATATATAAAAAAAACTACTGACCCCAAACTTTTGAATGGTCAGTGTCTCACTCACTCACTCACTCACTCACTCACTCACTCACTCACTCACTCACTCACTCTCACTCCCCCCCCCCCCCCCCCCCCCCCCACACACACACACACACGCTAACCCGACCCCTAAACCTACCCATCACAGAAAACTTTCTTAAATTTTCAAAAAAAATATAATTTAGTATGTTTATTAACCCATTACCCTCATGGGGATCCGCTGGCTGGTCCCCACAATGGAGGTGATCTCAGGTTTTACTATCCTTGTGGGGACATTTGGTTCACACAATGTAATATAAACCAAACGCGCGCACGCACACACACACACACACACACACACACACACACACACACACACACACACACACACACACACACTCTCACTCTCTCTCTCTCTCTCTCTCTCTCTCTCTCACATACTCACTCACACACACTCACACACTCTTTCTCTCACACACTTACACTGTGTGTGTGTGTGTGTGTGTGTGTGTGTATTATTTGTACTGTAAAGTTGTATTTACAGTCATGTAATGGTTTGGATCTTGCTCTTCCTGCCCATATGGTATTAATGTTATTTGTGCAGGTCTTGAAAAGCCTTAAATCTGATGTAAACCCTGCAGATTTGCTGTGGTATGTGTAACTGTACATGTTTATACTGTAACTGTAGATGCTCCAGAAGCTCATTTTGTGTGTGTGTGTGTGTGTTTGTTGTCGTCAGAGAGCTTCTGTCCAGCGACGCCATGAAGGACTACAGCCGTGCACGAGTTTACCTCGACAAGAACTACAAATCCCAGGAGCAGTTCACAGTGAGTCTGTTCATGTGTCTGAACACCAGGGGGCGCCACCGCTCCTGTGTCTCGCGCTTCATACCTTGTCCAAACACACACACACACACACACACACAGGCGTTCTTGGCCACTTGAGAGCGTGTGCACGCGACAGAAAGTAAGTGTGCAAGACTGTCCCATGTCTTAAAAATGCCAAAGTTTTCTTAATGCACACTAAACACACACTCTCTCCAATCCCGCTTCGGCGCATATCCCATCATGCATTATGTTCGGGAACTCGTGCCCTGAAATCACGAGATGTCGAGGAAAACATTCCACTGTAATGTAAATTAATTAGAAACATGTAAATTGTTAGTAAAAACACAGTGTTGCACATGTGATTGGTGCAGAGATGAGTCTTGTGTGTGTGTGTGTGTGTGTGTGTGTGTGTGTGCGCCTGCTTTTATCACTTAAAGCAGCACAATCTTAAATGTGTGTCTTCTGTTAGTTACAGCGATTACTGAACAGACATGTAGACGTTTATTTTAAAATGCAAAGTATTGAAAATATAATAAATGAGCTCTGTAAACACTTGCATTTTTGCAAACCTATAAGTGTGTAAAACTATAAGTGTGTCCCATCGAGTAATCAGAAGTTCTACACACACTTGCAGTGTTTACGCCTACTAGAACACTTGAGCCAAACAGAGGAAATACGTCATACAAGTAGACGAGTTGTCAAGTGTAAAGAGCGCAAGTGTGTGTGTGTTTGGACAAGGCAAAAGTCTGGGTATGAGATCTGTGAGGTTTCGCTTGTGTTGTTCAAAAGATGAGCGATGTTTTTCTCTTTAACGCCTAAACGCCCGTGTTCAGATCAAACCTGGTCACATGACCATCTGTCACCTCTGTAGTAAAGTCGCCTTCATGTGTTCTGTGTTTATGAATGGGCCACATCTGGATGATATTTAGTTATGGACTGAACTTGTAGTCTCATAAAAGGTCATTTTCTTCTAATAATAAAATAAAATAATAATCTCAGCGAACCTAAAATGTGCTTCATTTAGTTACATCATGGGTAAAATTAAATAGAAATGGCACATTAAAGTTAAAAGTTACTGCATGATAAAACCATTTTTATGTGTGTGTTTGCATGCGCTGTACAGTTCTGGTGTAAAGAGTGTTTTTGCTCTCAGTTTGCCTGAGATATCTCCGTTTCATGAGTGATTCTCTTCAGATTCATGAGGTTCCTGCTATTGCCACTAGATGGAAGCAAAAACCCAGGAATAAACCCAGAGTTTCAGGAGGAGAAGGAAATTAAACTCAGTTCATTAGATCAGTTATTCAGGATTATATTATATGTTTGCTGATACTCAGTGTTGGGTAAGTTACCCTAAAAAAGTAATTAATTATTAGCTACTGATTACATCTTTATCAGTGGAACTATTACTGTACTAATTACTCTCTCTTAAAAGTGTTGCATTACTTATTACTTTCTAAATCCATATCAACCTCGACCAGCTGAACAATACGTGAAAACCTTCTAATTCTTTCTAAATTAACAATATAAAATTGCATTTAATATTCATTAAATGAAGAAGGAAATGAAACTCAATTCACTAGGTCAGTTATTCAAGATTATCATATTTTGGCAGGTCGTTTGCTGATACTCAGTGTTTACACTAAAAAGTAATTAATTACTATCTTTAACAGTGGAAATATTACTGTACTAATTACTCTCTCTAAAAAGTGTTGCATTTATTTATTACTAATTACTTTTTAAATCCCATATCAACCTCGACCAGCTGAACAATAATAATAATAATAATAATAATACATTTATTTTGTATGGCGCCTTTAAAATGGCATTGTCAAAGCACTTTACAACACAAGCAATCACAACAGTATAAATTAAAACACAAAGTAGAGAGCAAAAAATATATATATAACACTGAAAAATAAACAATAAAATAAGTCAATTAAAAGCAATCCTGAAATAAAGTTTTAAGACTCTATTTAAATACAATACAAGGATAGACGTGAAAACTTTTAATTCTTTCAAAAAAACAATATAAAGTTGCATATATTATTCTTGAACTGATCAAAGTATTTAAAGGGAGAAGGTTATATTAAAAACAAAATTGTTAAATCCACTATTGTTTTATTTAGAATTGTTCTATATTCTAATGCAATTTAAGTATTTAATGCAATTATACATCAGAAGTAACTAATTAAATTACAGAAAACAAGAGTAATCCCTTACTTAACTTATTCTATTATCATAAACGTTATATGATGCTTAGATCATTCATTTACATTCAAATATGAATATATGGATAATATTAAAAATATAAATCAAACACTTATTGCAGACATTGATCATCTTCTGTTTTCCAGCACAAATATCTAAATATTCTTAAATCAAAATACATTTACTGGAGAAGCAAAATTACAGAAGATATTAAGTTTTCTGAGATTAAAATTAAGTGTGTTTATGATTAAAACAATAAAACAAATATTTGCAAACAGGGTCAGAAAAATATTCTTGTTTTCTCTTCGATTTTAGATTATTTTTCTGACTCCATTGGCAGATATTTGTCCTCATTTAAAGCACAAACTCGCTTCATTTTGATCGTTTTTTCATAAAACAAGATTTATCTAATGTCTCCTTGCTTCTCCAGTAAATCTATCTTGATTTAAGAATGTTTATGTATTTGAGCTGGAAAACAGGAAAGAAACACTGAGGAAGAAGAAGATTGTCTGCAAAAGATGCACATAAACGAATGATAAGTGACGTATTATATGACAGTCTTTGTGTTTGAGTCGAGTTGAATGTGATCCGTGAGTTTACAGTGGTTCAGACAGTCAATAAATCTGCGCTCAGACAGACACGTGCCATTTAACCGGACACACACGCCTGCATTTGTTTTGCTCGGGTAACTGTTTGTTGTCTGCTCGAGATGTCAATTTTCAGATAATGTGAGTTGAGAGAGACAGACAGTGTTCGTCTCATCCTGAGAGAGGGGAAAAGTTCCATTTCTGTCTTGTAATATGAAAAATATTGGTATGTTTGTGCAATATACTGTCTGTTTATGTGTGTGTATATATGTGTGTATATGTATGTATATTTACACACTCTTAAAAAAACTGGGTTAAAACAACCCAATTTGTCCTATATTGCATATATTATTCTTGAACTGTTCTGTCCTATATTAGTAAATATAGGACAAAACACATGTTGGGTTAATTTTACCTTACAAATTGGGTTGTTTATTTAACCCAGTATAATGGGTTGATTCAACTAAAGGTTAACTATTCATTTTTACTACAGTACTAGCTTTTTTCTTCTTCTTACATGAATTGTTTACAGATCAACTTAAATCCACTAAACTTAAAAAAACAACAAAAAAACTCCACACAACCACTGTTTTGCATGATAATTCCTTTATTTTTTATCATATTTTACAGTATATTATATTTTATATAGTTTTTAATACATATTGCATACATTTAAGTTCGTTTAACAAATATTAGAAGTAAAAATGAAACATTTCTGTAATTAAGTGTAATGGCCCAGTCTCTGTTGTGCCGTTTCTACTGTAACGCACTGGATCTCGTGCCGGATCTCGTGTTGTGTTCTGGGTAACACAAGAGGTAAACTACCCAAACACTGGGTTGTTACGTCTGACCCAGGATCTGGGTTACGCAAAAACTATCCAAACACTGGGTTGTTACGTCTGACCCAGGATCTGGGTTACGCAAAAACTACCCAAACACTGGGTTGTTACATCTGACCCAGGATCTGGGTAACAAGAAAACTACCCAAACACTGGGTTGTTACGTCTGACCCAGGATCTGGGTTACGCAAAAACTACCCAAACACTGGGTTGTTACGTCTGACCCAGGATCTGGGTAACAAGAAAACTACCCAAACACTGGGTTGTTACGTCTGACCCAGGATCTGGGTTACGCAAAAACTACCCAAACACTGGGTTGTTACATCTGACCCAGGATCTGGGTAACAAGAAAACTACCCAAACACTGGGTTGTTACGTCTGACCCAGGATCTGGGTTACGCAAAAACTACCCAAACACTGGGTTGTTACATCTGACCCAGGATCTGGGTAACAAGAAAACTACCCAAACACTGGGTTGTTACGTCTGACCCAGGATCTATGTAACAAGAAAACTATCCAAACACTGGGTTGTTACGTCTGACCCAGGATCTGGGTTACGCAAAAACTACCCAAACACTGGGTTGTTACATCTGACCCAGGATCTGGGTAACAAGAAAACTACCCAAACACTGGGTTGTTACGTCTGACCCAGGATCTATGTAACAAGAAAACTACCCAAACACTGGGTTGTTACGTCTGACCCAGGATCTATGTAACAAGAAAACTATCCAAACACTGGGTTGTTACGTCTGACCCAGGATCTGGGTTACGCAAAAACTACCCAAACACTGGGTTGTTACATCTGACCCAGGATCTGGGTAACAAGAAAACTACCCAAACACTGGGTTGTTACGTCTGACCCAGGATCTATGTAACAAGAAAACTACCCAAACACTGGGTTGTTACGTCTGACCCAGGATCTGGGTTACGCAAAAACTACCCAAACACTGGGTTGTTACATCTGACCCAGGATCTGGGTAACAAGAAAACTACCCAAACACTGGGTTGTTACGTCTGACCCAGGATCTATGTAACAAGAAAACTACCCAAACACTGGGTTGTTACATCTGACCCAGGATCTGGGTAACAAGAAAACTACCCAAACACTGGGTTGTTACATCTGACCCAGGATCTGGGTAACAAGAAAACTACCCAAACACTGGGTTGTTACATCTGACCCAGGATCTATGTAACAAGAAAACTATCCAAACACTGGGTTGTTACGTCTGACCCAGGATCTGGGTTACGCAAAAACTACCCAAACACTGGGTTGTTACATCTGACCCAGGATCTGGGTAACAAGAAAACTACCCAAACACTGGGTTGTTACGTCTGACCCAGGATCTGGGTAACAAGAAAACTATCCAAACACTGGGTTGTTACGTCTGACCCAGGATCTGGGTTACGCAAAAACTACCCAAACACTGGGTTGTTACGTCTGACCCAGGATCTGGGTAACAAGAAAACTACCCAAACACTGGGTTGTTACGTCTGACCCAGGATCTGGGTTACGCAAAAACTACCCAAACACTGGGTTGTTACGTCTGACCCAGGATCTGGGTTATGCAAAAACTACCCAAACACTGGGTTGTTACGTCTGACCCAGGATCTGGGTAACAAGAAAACTACCCAAACACTGGGTTGTTACGTCTGACCCAGGATCTGGGTTACGCAAAAACTACCCAAACACTGGGTTGTTACGTCTGACCCAGGATCTGGGTTATGCAAAAACTATCCAAACACTGGGTTGTTACGTCTGACCCAGGATCTATGTAACAAGAAAACTACCCAAACACTGGGTTGTTACGTCTGACCCAGGATCTGGGTTATGCAAAAACTATCCAAACACTGGGTTGTTACGTCTGACCCAGGATCTGGGTTACGCAAAAACTACCCAAACACTGGGTTGTTACATCTGACCCAGGATCTGGGTAACAAGAAAACTACCCAAACACTGGGTTGTTACGTCTGACCCAGGATCTGGGTAACAAGAAAACTATCCAAACACTGGGTTGTTACGTCTGACCCAGGATCTGGGTTACGCAAAAACTACCCAAACACTGGGTTGTTACGTCTGACCCAGGATCTGGGTAACAAGAAAACTACCCAAACACTGGGTTGTTACGTCTGACCCAGGATCTGGGTTACGCAAAAACTACCCAAACACTGGGTTGTTACGTCTGACCCAGGATCTGGGTTATGCAAAAACTATCCAAACACTGGGTTGTTACGTCTGACCCAGGATCTATGTAACAAGAAAACTACCCAAACACTGGGTTGTTACGTCTGACCCAGGATCTGGGTTATGCAAAAACTATCCAAACACTGGGTTGTTACGTCTGACCCAGGATCTATGTAACAAGAAAACTACCCAAACACTGGGTTGTTACGTCTGACCCAGGATCTGGGTTATGCAAAAACTATCCAAACACTGGGTTGTTACATCTGACCCAGGATCTATGTAACAAGAAAACTACCCAAACACTGGGTTGTTACGTCTGACCCAGGATCTATGTAACAAGAAAACTACCCAAACACTGGGTTGTTACATCTGACCCAGGATCTGGGTAACAAGAAAACTACCCAAACACTGGGTTGTTACATCTGACCCAGGATCTGGGTAACAAGAAAACTACCCAAACACTGGGTTGTTACATCTGACCCAGGATCTGGGTAACAAGAAAACTACCCAAACACTGGGTTGTTACATCTGACCCAGGATCTATGTAACAAGAAAACTATCCAAACACTGGGTTGTTACGTCTGACCCAGGATCTGGGTAACAAGAAAACTACCCAAACACTGGGTTGTTACGTCTGACCCAGGATCTGGGTTACGCAAAAACTACCCAAACACTGGGTTGTTACGTCTGACCCAGGATCTATGTAACAAGAAAACTACCCAAACACTGGGTTGTTACATCTGACCCAGGATCTGGGTAACAAGAAAACTACCCAAACACTGGGTTGTTACATCTGACCCAGGATCTGGGTAACAAGAAAACTACCCAAACACTGGGTTGTTACATCTGACCCAGGATCTATGTAACAAGAAAACTATCCAAACACTGGGTTGTTACGTCTGACCCAGGATCTGGGTTACGCAAAAACTACCCAAACACTGGGTTGTTACATCTGACCCAGGATCTGGGTAACAAGAAAACTACCCAAACACTGGGTTGTTACGTCTGACCCAGGATCTGGGTTACGCAAAAACTACCCAAACACTGGGTTGTTACGTCTGACCCAGGATCTGGGTTATGCAAAAACTATCCAAACACTGGGTTGTTACATCTGACCCAGGATCTATGTAACAAGAAAACTACCCAAACACTGGGTTGTTACGTCTGACCCAGGATCTGGGTTATGCAAAAACTATCCAAACACTGGGTTGTTACATCTGACCCAGGATCTATGTAACAAGAAAACTACCCAAACACTGGGTTGTTACGTCTGACCCAGGATCTGGGTTATGCAAAAACTATCCAAACACTGGGTTGTTACGTCTGACCCAGGATCTATGTAACAAGAAAACTACCCAAACACTGGGTTGTTACGTCTGACCCAGGATCTGGGTTATGCAAAAACTATCCAAACACTGGGTTGTTACGTCTGACCCAGGATCTATGTAACAAGAAAACTACCCAAACACTGGGTTGTTACGTCTGACCCAGGATCTGGGTTATGCAAAAACTATCCAAACACTGGGTTGTTACATCTGACCCAGGATCTATGTAACAAGAAAACTACCCAAACACTGGGTTGTTACGTCTGACCCAGGATCTGGGTTATGCAAAAACTATCCAAACACTGGGTTGTTACATCTGACCCAGGATCTATGTAACAAGAAAACTACCCAAACACTGGGTTGTTACGTCTGACCCAGGATCTATGTAACAAGAAAACTACCCAAACACTGGGTTGTTACATCTGACCCAGGATCTGGGTAACAAGAAAACTACCCAAACACTGGGTTGTTACATCTGACCCAGGATCTGGGTAACAAGAAAACTACCCAAACACTGGGTTGTTACATCTGACCCAGGATCTGGGTAACAAGAAAACTACCCAAACACTGGGTTGTTACATCTGACCCAGGATCTATGTAACAAGAAAACTATCCAAACACTGGGTTGTTACGTCTGACCCAGGATCTGGGTTACGCAAAAACTACCCAAACACTGGGTTGTTACATCTGACCCAGGATCTGGGTAACAAGAAAACTACCCAAACACTGGGTTGTTACGTCTGACCCAGGATCTGGGTTACGCAAAAACTACCCAAACACTGGGTTGTTACGTCTGACCCAGGATCTGGGTTATGCAAAAACTATCCAAACACTGGGTTGTTACATCTGACCCAGGATCTATGTAACAAGAAAACTACCCAAACACTGGGTTGTTACATCTGACCCAGGATCTATGTAACAAGAAAACTACCCAAACACTGGGTTGTTACGTCTGACCCAGGATCTGGGTTATGCAAAAACTATCCAAACACTGGGTTGTTACATCTGACCCAGGATCTATGTAACAAGAAAACTACCCAAACACTGGGTTGTTACGTCTGACCCAGGATCTATGTAACAAGAAAACTATCCAAACACTGGGTTGTTACATCTGACCCAGGATCTATGTAACAAGAAAACTACCCAAACACTGGGTTGTTACGTCTGACCCAGGATCTGGGTTATGCAAAAACTATCCAAACACTGGGTTGTTACATCTGACCCAGGATCTATGTAACAAGAAAACTACCCAAACACTGGGTTGTTACGTCTGACCCAGGATCTATGTAACAAGAAAACTACCCAAACACTGGGTTGTTACATCTGACCCAGGATCTGGGTAACAAGAAAACTACCCAAACACTGGGTTGTTACATCTGACCCAGGATCTGGGTAACAAGAAAACTACCCAAACACTGGGTTGTTACATCTGACCCAGGATCTGGGTAACAAGAAAACTACCCAAACACTGGGTTGTTACATCTGACCCAGGATCTATGTAACAAGAAAACTATCCAAACACTGGGTTGTTACGTCTGACCCAGGATCTGGGTTACGCAAAAACTACCCAAACACTGGGTTGTTACATCTGACCCAGGATCTGGGTAACAAGAAAACTACCCAAACACTGGGTTGTTACGTCTGACCCAGGATCTGGGTTACGCAAAAACTACCCAAACACTGGGTTGTTACGTCTGACCCAGGATCTGGGTTATGCAAAAACTATCCAAACACTGGGTTGTTACATCTGACCCAGGATCTATGTAACAAGAAAACTACCCAAACACTGGGTTGTTACATCTGACCCAGGATCTATGTAACAAGAAAACTACCCAAACACTGGGTTGTTACGTCTGACCCAGGATCTGGGTTATGCAAAAACTATCCAAACACTGGGTTGTTACATCTGACCCAGGATCTATGTAACAAGAAAACTACCCAAACACTGGGTTGTTACATCTGACCCAGGATCTATGTAACAAGAAAACTATCCAAACACTGGGTTGTTACATCTGACCCAGGATCTATGTAACAAGAAAACTACCCAAACACTGGGTTGTTACGTCTGACCCAGGATCTGGGTTATGCAAAAACTATCCAAACACTGGGTTGTTACATCTGACCCAGGATCTATGTAACAAGAAAACTACCCAAACACTGGGTTGTTACGTCTGACCCAGGATCTGGGTTATGCAAAAACTATCCAAACACTGGGTTGTTACGTCTGACCCAGGATCTGGGTTATGCAAAAACTATCCAAACACTGGGTTGTTACGTCTGACCCAGGATCTATGTAACAAGAAAACTACCCAAACACTGGGTTGTTACGTCTGACCCAGGATCTATGTAACAAGAAAACTACCCAAACACTGAAAAAAATAACTAAAAAAATTGACCCCAAAGGCTCAACCCAGGATTAGGATAGAAAAAAAGGACCCAAGTTTTTGTAGAGTTTTTATAGTGTCTTTAGTGTCAATGAATCACATCCTCCGTTTGTTCAGGGTTTAATATTGCAGGATAACGAGTGATTCATTTTTAAGTGATTCCTCTTGAAATGAATCTTTCAGCGTTAATCTGCTCAGATGATGCGTGTGTGTGTGCGTGTGTGTGTGTGTGTCTCTGCTTCAGCACTGGGTGTGTTTGAGTGACAGCGCGTGTGTTTTATCGCTCTTGTAAAGGATACAGGAGGTAAAATGTCAATTAGAGGAAGCATCGCCGTTCACTAGTTCCACACCATTAATATTTATCATGCCGCTCTGCCCCGGGGCCCAAAGGCTCATGGGTAATGATGTGCACTAATGTCCGCCCCTTATTACCACAGCGTGTGTGTGTGTGTGTGTGTGTGTGTGTGTGAGATATAAAGTGTTCCTGTCACAATGCGTTACATCGGACACGCTGTTCTTCTGCTCAAACACGACGACCCGCAGCTTTAATTAGAGACGTCTTGATGCGAGCGCTTTTACTCAGTGTGTGTGGCGTTATATAGTGCTTAATGGAGCATTCATGTACATTCACACATGAATATATAATTATTATATTTTAAATATAAATCTAACATTTATAAATCTAATCTAAATCTAACAAATCTAACTCAGTGTTTCTGTCTTATTTTCCAGCACAATCTAATATTCCAGCATATCTAATTTCTTAAATCAAGATACATTTACTGGAGAAGCAAAATTACAGAATATATTAAGTTTTTTTTTAAATTAAGATGAAGTGAGTTTGATTAAAAGGCAGCTCTGTGTGTGTGTGTGTGTGTGTGTGTGTCCTGCGGATGAATCCCGCTGACGGCTGATAACACACACTGTTATCCGTGTCCCGGTGAGATTAAGGTCGTGTTGATGCTATCGGAGAGTGAGTGAGTGTGTGTGTGTGTGTGTGTGTGTGTGTGTGTGTGTGTGTGTGTGTGTGTGTGTGTGTGTGTCTGCTGTCGGACGCTGTAATGCAATCGCTCCCGTCAGAGACACTTACACACAGAAGAGCTTCTGAAGAATGACACTGAGGGGAAACAACACGGGATACAGATGTAGAGAAACATTTTACTGTGTGTGTGTGTGTGTGTGTGTGTGTACCTACTTAACTATATTTTGGGGACAAATTTGTACCCAGAAGTGACCAAAACCTGACAAAATCTCCCAAAACATCCCTTTAGGGGGCGTCCTCATTTGGTATAAAAATAAAGTAATTAAAGTTTTTTTTGTGATTTAGTTTAGGGATAAGAGGAGAGGAATATACAGTTTGTGCAGTATAAAAGTGTGTGTGAGTGTGAGAGAGTGAGTTAGTGTGTGTCTTTTTTATACTGTTTGTGAAAGAGTCTCTTCTGCTCATCAAAGCTGCATTTATTTGATCAAAATACAGTAAAAACAGTGAAATATTATTGTAATGTAAATCAGCTGTTTTCTATGTGAATATATATTATATATATTATTATATTTTAATAAAAATAAGTTGTCTTAATTACAGCAGAAATATGGGGGTCTTTATATGATTGTGCTGGACAGGTCAGATGTCGGATCATAAACGAAACCCGGCGTCTCTTATTTCGGGACGAGGCGTTTGAATGAGGCGGACGTTAGTGGAGTAATATTGTAGAGCAATAATTCTCACACACCATCAGACACACACACACACACACACACACACACACACACACACACACACACACACAATCAGTCAAGCTCTCCAAAACACACACACTCCATCAGTCAAGCTCTCCTAAACACGCACACACGTGCACGCATACACACACACACACACACACACACCATCAGTCAAGCTCTCCTAAACACACACACACGTGCACGCATACACACACACACACACACACACACCCACCATCAGTCAAGCTCTCCTAAACACACACACACACACACACCATCAGTCAAGCTCTCCTAAACACACTTACGCAGACACGCACACACACACACACACACACACACACACACGTCTACTGAGCGACAATCGATGAATCTGCCATCAGACGTGAATTATGAGGCCGAGGCGCTGGAGAAATTTGGAGCGAAATATATACGCGACTAATGGATTATATAGAAACAGATGCATTTGATATGAGCGGCTCTCATGTGGGGAAACACGTCTGTGACACACACACACACACACGCTTGATCCTACACGCACACACACACGTGTAAGCGCTTGTAAACTGATGCAGTGGTGTGTGAGTGCATGTGTGTGGTCAGATTGGTTTAGTAGGGGTGAGTAAATCACGCGTGTGTATATGCGTGTGTGCGTGTCTGCGCTTGTGTGTGTGTTTTTGATGATATGTGCGGAGTGTGTGTCTGCCCTCGGCCCCGTGTGAGTGTGTGTAAGGGCCACAGTGAAGGTGAGGCTGTCATATCGATCTTTTTAGTGCTAAAATATGAGCCACTTTACTCTGCTCCCCAGCGCAGTGATGTGAAAAATAATAACTTGGCCCCAAATTAAAAATATTGATCGCTTAGGAGGTGTTGAGAGCAAATAAACATCCACTGAAGGATTTTTCACCCCACCCAACCTCTCTCGTCCATCTCTCTCTCTCTCTCTCTCTCTCTCTCTCTCTCTCTCTCTCTCTCTCTCTCTCTCTCTCTCTCTCTCTCTCTCTCGTTTCTTTCTCTCTCTCTCTCTCGTCTCTCTCGTCTCTCTATCTCTCTCGTCCATCTCTCACTCTCTCTCTCGTCCATCTCACTCTCTCGTCCATCTCTCACTCTCTCTCTCTCTCGTCCATCTCTCACTCTCTCTCTCTCTTGTCCATCTCTCTCTCTCTCTCTTGTCCATCTCTCTTTCTCTCTCTCTCTCTCTCTCTCTCTCTCGTCCATCTCTCTCTCACTCTCTCTCTCTCTCTCTCTCTCTCTCTCTTGTCCATCTCTCTCTCCCTCTCGTCCATCTCTCTCTCTCGTCCATCTCTCTCTCTCTCTCGTCCATCTCTCTCTCTCTCTCTCCATCTCTTTATTTATAAAGAGATTTTTTAAAAAAATTTTATTTATATCTTTATTTATTTACACACACACACTAGGGATGGTAAGATTCACCGATTCGCATCGGTGCATCGGCACAAAAGCTAACGATGCGATGATCGAAGTGTGCATCGGATAAGTTGGCATTTGTATCGCGATGCATCGTTTCTAACATATTTGCATCGGTAAAAAACGATTTATTCATTTATATTTATTAGATGCGCTATACTTCTACTATTTAGAAAGTGATCAATCATTTGTGACCAATATTTTATTATGTAACTGCTGCGTCCACAACGAACGCGAATAGAGCGTCTGGAGCTAGTGGTTTCCATGTTAAAAAGACGCGTTGACGCGCGTCTGGTGGTCTTGCGGCGCGATAGACACGTTTAGCACGGCGCGACGGACGCGATTTCCCCTCATTCGCGTCTCATCACCATCACTCAACTGTTGCTCAAGCGCGTTCTCTCATCACCACTGCTGCAGCTGCTAACATTACGTGAATATGACGCATCACAACACTACGGAGTGCGAGGCGTGTCATGAGAGTCACCTACAACCTTAAAGTAGGATATATATATATTTGCATTTGAATACAGTTATGAACGTTTATTTTTTATTATTGTTTGTTAAAACAGCATCTTCTTTCAGCTGAAAAAAAAATAAATTTTTTTGTGAAAACCAAATCTTTTGTTTGTGAAAGAGCCATTAAAAGTCAGGCACTTAAGCAACTTTATGATTTGCTGTATGTCTGATATTTATTTAAAAAAAAAAAAAAGTTAACTATCTATAATTGCACAGCATCATATTACATTGAATCTCATCGCGCTGAATCGCATCGAAATCGTATCGCACCGCATCGTAATAGTAGTGAATCGCATCGCATCGCATCGGTAGCTGCTTATATGTATCTTTAATGTATCGTATCGTTGGCTATGCATCGAGATGCGTATCGTTTCTGCCTTAGTTATGGAGATGCCCATCCCTAACACACACACAAACACACACACACACACACCATTCTCTACTGAAAATGATAATTTTTTACCTAATATTTGTTTTATATTATATTTACATTTATTTGCATTTGGTAGACTTACATTGAAGCTTCACATTTAATCAGTTCATGTATTTTTTTGTGTTATGTATCCAAGTATGTGTGTGTGTATATATATATTTAATGCATATACTAAGATATATGCATATTTACACACACACACACACACACACACACATATATATATATATACCAATCAAAACAAAATGCACTCCATCTATTCTAAAAAAATATATAATATAACAGCAAAATATTTTTTCACCATATATTAATGCTTGTATTTAGAATGTTGATCTCAGTCTCTAAAGATCACGGTTTCTGTCTGAGTGCCGTCTCGTGATGTTTGAGCTGGTGTGGCGTTGAGCGCATCGCTGCCACACACACACACACACACACACACACACACACACACTCGCTCATCATCTCCTGCGTAACGGATGAGCTGCCGGCGGCCCGTCACGCGTGTGAGAAAACAATTGGCACAAGGTTAATTTTATTGCAGCTCCATGCATTAGTGAGCAGATCCTGATGAACGGCGTCTGTGCCGACGGGGATTAACATGTGAAGGGAACCGGCCTCACACACACTGTCCTGACACACACACTAACACAAACACACACACTAACACCATTATGACACTTAAAAAGAGTGAATGTCACTCAGTAATTCCATAATAAAGGAATTCTTGTTTAACTCTCACTCACTCACTCACTCACTCACACGCTCACTCACTCACACTCACACGCTCACTCACTCACACGCTCACTCACTCACTCACACTCACTCACTCACACTCACTCACACTCACTCACTCACACTCACACACTCACTCACTCACTCTCACTCACACGCTCACTCTCACTCTCACTCACTCACTCACTCACTCACTCACTCACACTCACACACTCACTCACTCACTCACACTCACACGCTCACTCACTCACTCACACTCACACGCTCACTCACTCACACACTCACACACACACTCACTCACTCACTCACTCTCACTCACTCACACACACGCTCACTCACTCACTCACACGCTCACTCACTCACTCACTCACTCACTCACTCACACGCTCACACTCACACTCACTCACACACACTCACTCACACACACACTCACTCACTCACTCACACACGCTCACTCACTCACTCACACGCTCACTCACTCACTCACTCACTCGCTCACACGCTCACTCACTCACTCACTCACTCACTCACACTCACTCACACACACGCTCACTCACTCTCACACGCTCACTCACTCACTCACTCACACACACACTCGCACGCTCACTCACTCACACACTCACACACACACTCGCACGCTCACTCACTCACACACTCACACTCACTCACTCACACACACTCACTCACTCACACACACACTCACACACACACACACACACTCACTCTCTCACACACACACACACACACACTCACACACTCACTCACTCACACACACTCGCTCGCTCACTCACTCACTCACTCACACACACACACTCACTCACACTCACTCACTCACTCACACACACACACACACTCACTCACTCACTCACTCACTCACTCACTCACTCACTCACTCTCACACACACACACACACACACACACACACTTACTCACTTACACACACAGTAGAGTGTGTGTGTTTGTGTTTTATATTACATTTACATTTATTTGCATTTGGTAGATTTACATTGAAGCTTCACATTTAATCAGTTCATGTATTTTATTGTTTTCTTTTGATAATAATAACGGTTGTGTTTATGAATGAAGCACATCATCCAGGGTTAGGGTTAGGGTGACCTTCCTGTCGACGGTTCCCTCCAGTCTGAAATGTTTAATTTCATGAGCGGCCCTCTAAAACAGACAGACACACACACACACACACACACACACACACACACACACACGGAGTGAATCACTCAGCATGCTCATTTCTCTTGGCTCTGGCAGGTGTGTGTTTCCCGTTCACACAGACGCCGTCCTCTAAGAGACTCTCCTTAATTACAGCAAACTGACTTTGCTTACCCTTCATTTGGCACATCTCTCACTGAGTGCGTTT
>CM040784.1:34701699-34709199 GCA_022829085.1 Abramis brama | reverse complement strand
TTATATCTCTTAAAATCAGATTAGTCTCATATGGGTTTGTGATTATTCTTCAGTGAATGCCACTGAGATGATCTCGGCCTTCATTTTCTAACCGTATTAAAGATGCACAGGCCAATTGATTTGAAATGGCTCTTAAGTGAGCGCATGAAGATGAAGATGGTCTTTGTTTCCCTCACACTCATAATGAAGCTCTTTTTCTGCCGCCCTGGACCTTCATCCATTGATTTTATTCAGGAAAATGAATCCCGTGTCTTCAAGGTCAGCCGGTTCAGACACAACCGGGGAGGATCAAGGCGAATACAGATATTTCATACGCGCTCTGGACGTTTTCAGGCTTTTATTTATACTTTATGATTATTTTAAAGGAGTGTGTTTTGGCATGTCTGGATTCAGTACGTCTTACTGCGATGAATTATTACGAGAGAGAGAGAGAGTTAGAAATGTGTAAATGTACAGCAGATCTATGAAATTTTTTTGTCCAAAACAGGAAAAAACGAGTCTTTCAAACAAGTCTGATCAGTTAGTTAAGTCTGATTAGTAAAATCTAACTACTGGTCAAAAGTTTAGAATAAGTATTTGTAATGTGTCTGAAAGAGTCTCTTCTGCTCACCAAGGCTGAATATATTTGATCAAAAATACAGTAAAAACAGTGAAATATTATTCGTGTAAATCATCAGTTTTCTATGTGAATATATAGTAAAGTGTAATTTATTCCTGTGATCAAAGCTGAATTTTCAGCATCATTACTCCAGTCTTCAGTGTCACATGATCCTTCAGAAATCACTCTAATATGATGATTTGATGCTCAAGAAACATTTATGGTGAACATTTTATGATTTAAAATCATACTTATTCCAAACTTTTGACCACAAGTGAACATGAAGAGTTTTTGGTACCAGTTTGTACAATAATAATAATAATACATTGGTTTTGTCAAGAAGAAACGGACCGATATTAATCATGTGATGCACAGTTGACGTTGTTTATCTCTCCTGAGCGCGTTTAACCGAAGCACCTGGTCCGAGAGATCAGAACCCTCACACAGATATAATAAGTCACGCTCATACAGATATAAACTAACATAACCATATTTCAGCGTTTAATTCTGTCCAAGTGGACTTCAATCACACAGAGGAAACTGCAGCGCACATGTTCTGAGCCCTGAATGCTTCGCTTGTGTTCACAGGCCCATCCGCCAATTAGAAACTCATTAAAGGCCTCCATAATTAGATTGGATGTTATGCTCCTTTAGTTAGATTCAGCTTCTTAATGCTAACGGTGTAATTACATTCCTGTGCGTTTGAGCAAACATAGAGACGAGCTTCAGGAGGAAGATGAAGGCCTGTGGTCGTTCCCATGAACTCGTTTCAGATGTGGGTCGTTTACAGGCAAATCTTGAGACACTTATTTGTCAAATGAACGAGTCAATGGAAACACAGAGATTTAAACAAGCCCTCATTTATCTTAAGATGAACTCTTGCTTTTATTGAGGTCAACTTGTGGGTCTGATTGTCGTTCACCGTGTCCTAACCACACGCCACGCGACAAAAGCAAATGACGATGAAAAATACAGAAATACATGACAAATATATGACGATTCTGGTTTAGAAACGGTTTCTATTTTTCTCACAACACAAAGTATGACAATTATAATCTCTGATTATGGGCTTTATTTAATGTTAAAAGAGTCTAATGTGAGTTTGAATATTTAGCGTGACCTTTATAAGCTGTACTGAAGGAGACGATGGAGGATTCACCTCAAATCTTGATTAATTGAAAGGAAATAAGAACATTAACCCTCTGAGGTCGGCAAACGCGCCGGCTTTTTTGTCATTTGTTGTGTATCTTTGGACTATGTTGTGTTGTAAATAAATCCAAACAATTTAAAAGCCATTCTTTTTTAAATCTCCTCATTCATTGTGCAAGGTTGCTCAGAATGACAGGGCCTGATAGCTCCTTATAGGGCCGTTAGGGGAGGGTCTTTGTCTTTCTCAGGTGTGAAAAGCTTACATATTAATGACCTCCGCATAAAGCTTTTTCACACAAAACACGTCGTAAAATTTTTAAATCAATATATTGTCTTATCTGAATGAGCAGTCGGGGTGATTTTCACATAGTTTAACAGAAATAACCACAAATGTCAGAGCATGTCAGAAACCTCCAGGGCCCAGAAAACAGCTCAGACCTCAGAGGGTTAAACTTGTAAATATACAAGTGTACTCTATGACAAAGATTGTTTCAGTCACTCAGTATGTATTTTTAATCATGTTAAAATGTTTAATTTTTCTGAATTTGATTATGTACTCAACCATTTGGTTGCGAGTGCCGTGCGGTTACAGAGAGACTCCGCCCACACTCGCTTCTGATTGGCTGATTGGAAAAACTTAGATGCAAAACTCTCTTAAAGGGGTGGTATAATACCCTTCCACAAGATGTAAAATAGTCTCTGATGTCCCCAGAGTGTGTGTGTGTAGTTTTAGTTCTAAATCCCCCACAGATATTTTATATAGCATGTTAAAATTGTCACTTTTTGAGGGTGAGCAAAAACGCACCGTTTTGTGTCTGTCCCTTTAAATGCAAATGAGCTGCTGCTCCCGGCACAGGGGGGCGGAGCTTCAACAGCTCGTGTTCTTTTACCTCACACACACGCACTGAACATTTCTAAAACTTTTAGCTTTTTATGGTCAAACCGGAGTCATAGATGGAGAGACTCAAGAAGAAGAGACAACATGTAGAAGCAACAGGACATTTCTGAATGATTAGTTGATGAATTTATGAAGCTGATGTGTAGTTATCTTCTAGTCATTGATTAGCATATTCTGTCTTGATAATCTATAAATTGTGTTCAGGGGGCGGGGTTTATGTAAATTCTAGGGTTCATGATGTCACTAACCCGGGAGGAGTGTGGTGTAGTCTCTACCAGCCGTTTGTTGTAGTTCTTAAAAAGCGATTTCTGTAAAAGCAAATATCTCCCTTTGCTCTGAACTTTGAGCGTCGTAACTTTGCAGATGTTGATTATGCTCAAACAGCAACATTACACACTAACTAAAGTTAGAAAAGTCAAATCATAATCAACCACCCCTTTAACTGTGATATTAGATATTTATTAATGGAAAATATCAGATTAAACAGACTATTGGAGTGCGTTTTGCAATAAAATACTGTCTCAGTCTTCAATTTGTCACGTTTATTTAATTGTGTTACTTACCGTTTCTTTGTAATTATTTTGTGAAATTTACTAGAGTGAAAATAGTAAATCCTACAGCACATTATTTAGTGTATAGTAATAGTTATAATAAAATTAGTTATATGAATTTCAGTTCATTTTTATTCTGCTTTAATAAATTCAAATTCCAGTTCTGCACCAATTCTCATTTAAATCAGATTCGGGGAATTGAGTTTGGAGTTTAAAAGCGTCTGTTGAACTCTTGAACAGGAAGTTGTGAGTGAAAGTTGCAGGAAGTGTCGCTCTTGTGTTGGTGGATTCTGCCTCCTGTAATCCCATGATCCTTTGCTCTCATTTGCTCTCTCTCTTTCTCCCTGTTATTATGAAAACACCGCTGAGTTTTTAGGATTTTCCCTCCCAATAGCGCTCTTGATCTTCTTTCAGCGGTCGTTCTTGCACCAATAAACTGAAAGAGCGTTTGTGTCCACGTTTCCTTTGCATGTCGTTATTATTACACAAATAAGCCCATGACATAATTTCAGCGATCTGAGAAAAGCGCGCCGACATTTACATGCACTTCCCAGCGTCTTTCTCTGGCTCTCGGCTAATGCACTGAGGTGTAACTAAGCTAGCATGCAGGATATCCCGCCATTTAAACCTAGCCTGGCCAACTTTACATAACACATCATCGGCAGGCATCGGCTTTCACACAAAGACAAAGAATCCGCCGGCACCGTCCGACTCGGGTCTTAGCGGATCGGGCTTTACCGCTAAAGCTTCACGGGTCCCTGCTCACTGTTTGTGTTCGCTCTCTCGCTGAGCTTAGCTCTCAGTCCTCCGCGTCTCCAAACGTCTCGCAGGCCGACGGCACTGTGTGTCTGAAACTCGGCTTAAAGCAGACAAGGAAAGTTTTATTACTTATTTATATGCTCTTATTTTATTAATTGCCTATTTAATTATTTATATACTTATTGGATTTATTTACTTTTTAATTTCTTTATTTACATCTTGTTTATTTACATATTTAATAAATATTTATTTATTTACCTATTTCCTTAGTTATTTCCTTAATTTCCATAGTTTATTTACATATTTATTTTGTTTACATCTTGGTTTATTTCCATATTTAATTACTTAGTTCTTTATTTATATATTTATTTCAATATTAATATTTATTAAAATATTTACTTATTTGATTACTTATTTATATGCTATTAATTTCTCAATTGCCTATTTAATTATTTATATACTTATTGGATTTATTTACTTTTTAATTTCTTTATTTACATCTTGTTTATTTACATATTTATTTAATAAATATTTATTTATTTACCTATTTCCTTATTTCCTTAATTTTCATAGTTTATTTCCATATTTAATTACTTGTTTATTTACATATTTATATACATATTAATATTTATTTAAATATTTACTTATTTGATTACTTATATGCTATTATTTTCTTAATCGCCTATTTAATTATTTATATACTTACTGGATTTATTTACTTATTTTTTATTTTATTTATTTACTTTTTAATTTCTTTATTTACATCTTGTTTATTTATTTATTTATTTACCTATTTCCTTAGTTATTTATTTACTTAATTTCCATAGTTTATTTACATCTTTGTTTATTTACATATTTATTTAAATATTAATATTTATTTAAACATTTACTTATTTGATTACTTATTTAAATGCTATGCTTTTCTTAATTGCCTATTTAATTATTTATATACTTATTGAATTAATGCACTTATTTAATTAACTGTCTGTTTATTTACATACTGCAATTTTTACATAGTATCGTTCTCTTTTAAAACTTTTATATCTTTTTCCAAAATTCGCAAGCAAAGCTTTATCATGTCAACATTAAATGTTTTTTTTCTCTCTAAAATTAGCTTTTTTTCAACTCACATTTCGTTTAAATTTGCATTGAATCCTGTTTTTAGCCCGAGTTCAAATTCAGGAATTGGACTGTAATTAAGAAGCGTGAGTTGAAGCGGGTAGTTTTGGACCATGAACCATTTCAGGGTGTTTGAAACGAACAGCGTCTCATAATCGTAACGAGACGCATGAAGCGTCCGTCCTGTAGAGCAGAGTCTAGTTGCAGAAGTTTGTGGAAAATTCCCAGAAAGTTTGGGTGTCCTTGTGGCTCTTTTGTAAGACAGTCACAACCAATCGGCTTCAGAAACAGCGGCCGCTCCTCATAATTCAATCAGATGCATAAAGAACGATCAGAGGAACCGGGCAGATATTAAAGAGCACGATAATCTAGATTGATGAACATTCAACGTCAACATTAACAATATTTTCATGCGTGGGGAATAAAGAAAAATCAATAGCGCTGTAGAGCGATCCGCTCCCAAAGAATCTCTATCTAATGAGGATACCGTCTTCACAAAGAGAAATATTCTTTTTAATTATTGGACATCTATAGTGGAATATGATTTACATTAATGAGCGTATAAGTGTATTAAAGGCATTTTATCATTGGCATCTGCAACAATTCAATGATGCATTACGAACGAGAGTTTGCGTCGTTTTAATTAGTAATGGAGGCCTGAATTGTTCGGGCTTCGTGCAAATCTAATAACGCAGACAATGTTCATGATGAGCGCGGCCGTCAGAGGATGATGCGATTAGCCGGAGATCACGCTCACTTCAGGACGCTGGTGCATCTGAGCAAACCGCCGAGAGAACCCTGGGAATGTGTCTTTCCCTCTTCAGTCGCGAGTCTTTATGGGAATAAAGTCGGAGTGAAAGTGTTTAAAAGTTGCATGTACTTCTGGAATGCTTTACAATTTTTCATTTTTCATGCAAATAGATCGTCTTGCGCTTTACTAATCGAATCCCTTTACCTCACGCACCTTAAAGGTTTTATTTAGTTAATTATTCACATATTTACATGTTTACTTTATTTTTATTTATACAATTATTTAGATTTTTTTTTAAATATTATTATTTATTTATGCATTTATTTAGCTATTTTTCTTATTTTCTTTATTTAAATATTCATTTAATATTTATATTAAATTAAATAAATACTATTTTCTTAATTGCCCTGTTAAATATTTACTTATTGGATTTATTCACTTATTTAATCATTTATTTACTTTATATATCTTGGTTATTTATGATTTAGCTATTTTTTTATTTACATATTTACTTATTTGATGACTTATTTATGTACTATTATTTATATACTATTACATTTTTTACATAGTATTTAAAGCCTATAAATATTCAAACTTTTATATTTTAAAAACTTTTTTTCCCAATAACTCTGTGAGGTCATCATTAAAAGTTTTTTATCGATAAACGATAAACATGGTTTTTAAGACAAAGCATGTGTAAATTCATAAGTCGACAGCATTGCTGAGTATTTCCTCCTTAAAACTGCAGTGAACCAAAGACAGTCTCAAAAACACGCTTTGAAATCGCTGGTGTTTCTGACGTCACAAACTACCTTGTAACCAATCAGATCAACGTGTGATCGTCAACCAGTGGATCTCTGAGCTGAGTGAGTGAGTGGAGGCGGGGCTCATTTGCATATTCATAGAACCGCGCATACTAAATGAGGCAAGGGTGTCGAGTTACATTCAAGGTTATAATCGTTAACGAAAACGAACGAAAAAACGAAAACTAGGAGGGAAAAAACATTGTCGTTAACTGAAATAAAAATAAAAACGAGGCATTACAAAAAACGATAACTAACTAAAACTGTAATGTGTGTTTGGCAAAACTAACTAAAATAAAATAAAATTATACAGTAAATGTCCTTAGTTTTCGTCTTTGTCAAGGTCTTTCATTTTTTAACGCTATTTAAAACGCAGCGTATTCGTTCAGCTGTTTCCTTTCCCTGCTCTCCCTCTCCCATATTAAATAATGTTATTAGTCTTTTTTTTTAAACTTTTACACTGAATGTTTGCTGCTTCAATCCAGATGAGTAAAGGCTATTGACTGTACAGGGTAAATTTAGTATAGGGTGTGGAAATTGTACAGCTGTGGTATTTGTATAGGGTGTGAATTCTGTATAGAAGATGTGTAGATTTCTGGTACGGCGTGTGGATTTGGTAAGAGGTAAAGGAATTTCAATGGGGTGTGAATTTTTTTCTAAAATTGTATGATGTTTTTGTTGAGTTATTATTACACAATACTTTTTCCGACCTTTTTGAATCTTGCCCCTGACAAATAACCCAAATTACAAAAAAAGACTAAAACTAACACTAAAACTAATAAAAACTAAACTAAAACTAAGCATTTTCAAAAAATAAAAACTAAACTAAACTAGCAAACTCACTTTAAAAACTAATTAAAACTAAACTGAAT
>CM040784.1:34674199-34699199 GCA_022829085.1 Abramis brama | reverse complement strand
AATACCTCATTTGCATATTTAAACATAACGTTTCAGAAAACTTGTAATACAACTTTTTTTTGTGCAATTATTAATGTAATCCATAAACTGGTGAAGTATGGTGATATTTTTACCCTGTTCACCTCGGGTGTCTCGCCTGAATGTGCTTTAAGACAAAGCATGTGTAAATTCATAAGTCGACTCCATTGCTGAGTATTTCCTCCTTAAAACTGCAGTGAACCAAAGACAGTCTCAAAAACACGCTTTGAAATCGCTGGTGTTTCTGACATCACAAACTACCTTGTAACCAATCAGATCAACGTGTGATCGTCAACCAGTGGATCTCTGAGCTGAGTGAGTGGAGGCGGGGCTCATTTGCATATTCATAGAACCACGCATACTAAATGAGGCAAGGGTGTCGAGTTACATTCAAGATATTTCATTTTGGTGATCAAAGATGAGTTTTAAGGGATATAATTATTGACTACAGGGAGACTTTAACATATTAATTTACTCAATTGCTTATTTATGTATGTACTCAGTTGGCTTTATACAAGTCTCTGGGAAAGCAGCTGTTTTTAGACATTAAAAAACAGTAAAGAATCATGTACTTTTGAAGGATTTCTTATGGACTGAAGAAAGACATGAACATGTTGGATGAGGTGTGGAGAGGTGAAGTACTCCTGTAACTCTCTCGTTACACGCGTGTCCTGCTGCCCTCCGCCTCAGATAACTTTCCTTCACACATGATGAGCGTCTGACTCCCTCATCCCGACACACTCCCGGGGAAATCAGGGTCTGACCGTTGGGGAAAAATGGCCACTTTTATGTTTGCTTTATGGCTCATTTTTCAAACTGAATGCAGAAAATCCATGAAAGGTCAGTGGATTCCCTCAGAGTCGCGCCGGCGGAGCGTCTCATCTTCACCGGCACTGACATTTACCACAGTTTTACTGCATTAATGCTGTTATTTAGGTGCAGATGTTGATGATTTATGGTGTTCCTCGTGTTTCCACTGCATGATCCAAGTAAAGATCTCACTGGTGAACTATGGTTATTGTGTAATATGCCGAGTTGGTGCTCAATTATTAATTATGGTTCTGAGTATTATCAGTAGCCATGTTTCCATACACTTTTCGATAAAGTGAATATTGCGAAAGTTTCTCCAGCTGTTTCCATCCAATTGGCCTTTTTTACCGATAAATGGCGTGTAATGATGACGTCATCCCTAAAAAATTTTTATTTTTGCATTATTGCATAATAATAAATTATTTATAAAATAGTTTTATTAACAAGCGTCATGTTTGTGATTTTCATTCGTCAAGTAGCCAGCTTCAGACCATAAAATCATGATTTTATGACATTAATTTTTCCATACATCCTTACATCCATCCGTACATTAAATACATAATAATTTAATGCACCTTTGAACCACAGAGAAACGGTGATTTAACGGGAGCAACGGCACAAGCGCTGACGCTGTATAGGCTAATTATGTCATGTGACATCACCTTTATTTGCATTAAAGCCCTTTTTCTTGACAAAAAGTGTTTCCAAATTAGATTTTCGCGACATTTGAAGGATCGACCTCCAATTTGTGCGCTAAAGTTAAACTGAAAAAAGATTGTCGACACTTTATATTATCTTAAAAATTATCGATAATTGGCATTTCCCGCTAAACCTTTTTCATCTGGTTATTGTTGTGGAAACTGTCAAACATTTTATTTATCAGGATTCTTTGAATAGAAATATCAAAAGAACAGCATTTACTGTATTTGAAATTATGTTATAAATGTCTTTACTGTCACTTTTGATCAATGCATCCTTGATGAATAAAAGTATTATTATTTTTAAATCAATCAAATCAACACTGATAATAATCATAAATGTTTCTTGAGCATCAGATCCTCATATTAGAGTGATTTCTGAAGGATCATGTGACACTGAAGACTGGAGTAATGATGCTGAAAATCCATCTTTGATCACAGGAATAAATTACACTTTACTGTATATTCACATAGAAAACAGCTGATTTACATTACAATAATATTTCACAATTTTTACAGTATTTCTGATTAAATAAAGCAGCTTTGACGAGCAGAAGAGACTCTATCTTCATAACCGCAGGCTCTGTGCTCCTCAGATGTTGTGTGTGTGTGTAGAGGATCCTGACGGACTGGTTCTGGTCCGGTCCAAACCCGGCCATTGTCAGAGCGGGGCCAATAAAATCTGCCTTTATGGCTCGTTATTGTCTTTCTGTCTGCAATTATGGCGATTACTCATTTCCTCGTCCGGCCCGCGCTGGCCACTTTACAGAGTGCATTTTCCTAATGGAAGATTAAGTAGCACCCGTGACAGTGCGCTTTATAAATATGTAAACTACACTTTTAATTATTTCAAGTGAATCTGGCAGGTAATCAATAACGCGGGACGTGACGAACATACGCTTGACACTGGCCATTGTAAAGCGCAGCCTCAGAGATCAGCGTGTGGTGTCAGCGCCGCGTGCCTCACATTAATATCCGGAGTCTGTCACGGCGGGACAAATGGAGTAATCGCAGCCGCTAATATAATCGGCTCTTCATGAAGCGTGTGAGAGGATGAGGCCTGAACTCTGATGTTAAATATTAATAAGAGCTAGTGTGTGGAGATGATACGAGGATTACGGTGCGATTGTTTATTCGGTGTAAGGTGTGTCTAATATATAAGGTGTGAGGATAAACACTTAATCATAACTTATAATGCTCAACAGATCACAGTTATATTCAGATGAACACAGTTAATTAATCTCAGCATTTACTGAGAGATCAGAAGTTGCACTGTTAACTAACATGAACATTAATAAAAACAAAGGTTAACAAATTCTGCATAAATATATTGGTATTACTTTACAATAAGGTTCATTAGTTAACATTAATGTATTAACTAACATCAGCTAACCCATTTGTTACTGCATTTGTTAATCTTTGTTAACGTTAGTTCATAATAATCCAGCCGTTCATTGTTTGTTCATGTTAGTTCACAGTGCATTAACTAATGCTAACAAGATTTTAATAAAGTATTAGTTAATGCTGAAATTAACAAAGATTAATAAATGCTGTATTAGTGCAGTTCATTAATAGTTCATGCTAACTAATGTAGTTAACTAATGTTAACAGATGAGACCTTATTGTAAACCAACAATTAATGTTTGATCCACATTTGTTTAGTTCATATTTTACTGAACTTGAATGAGCTTTTGACGGCATGATGTTAATTGATCATTAAAGTGTTAGTAATGATAGTAAAAACCTGGTTAGTACATTATGAACTATGTGGCAACAATTAACAGTAATTGTCCTAGTAGCTAATGCATTAACTAACGTGTTCATTCATGTATTTGCATTACTTGTACATTCATGACATGTTGACTTTACATTAATTCTGAGTTTCTGAGTGTTAAACAGCAGAAAGTAATTCAGTCTCATTTCTTGCTGATTCTGCGTAGGTTTGTAACTCATTTGCATAATGTCCGCCTCTGGTTTTGATTGGCTGAACAGCGTCTCTTAGCCCCGCCCTCAAACACTAGTGTATCTGAGACTGGAAGAGTTTGGTTCGTGTTGATCATGTGGAGAAGACGCTGTTTTCTGAGATTGATACGGTAAAACCCACGCCATCGTCACTGTTCGTATCACTGAGATCAAGAGCTGAGATTCAGATATGATAATGAGTGTTTGCTTTCTGACCAATCACAGCAGAGCAGCTCTCAGAGAGGCGGGGCTTAGAGAGACTGAATGAGGTCTTGTCCACACTAATACGTTTCGTTTAAAAAACGCATCTTTTTAGCGAAGAACACAAAGCTTTTTGAAAACGCTCTCCAAAGTTAATACATTTAATCTGTGTTTTCTCGGTGTAGTGTGGACTGTCAAAGCAGAGGTATTTAAAAGCGATGATGTAAGTTTAGTCATGTGACGCATATTGAACCCATAGATATTGATGTTTATAGCGGTATTGTGCCTGTTATATTCACTTTCACACTGTTGCTAAAATGTTACTTCACACACTCTTCATATCACAGACTGGACCATCTGACCAATCACAGCAGAGCAGCTCTCAGAGAGGCGGGGCTTAGAGAGACTGGATCTGCGAACGAACCGTTTCAGACACTGAGAGAGGAGATGATGTGCAGTGGAGATTATGAGGACATGAGTGTGTTTGACCTTGGATGCGTGTGAACCTGTTGTAGGAGACGCCAAAACAACATTAGGAACCTGTTTAAACTCTTTATAAATGTGATAAATAATGAACTTTAGCACAATAGGTGCACTTTAAGTCACATCTCTCAGTTCGCATTGTGATTTCCTAAAGGCAGGTCTAATATGCTGATCTGAATCCGGTGGTTCTGTGAATGAATGTGTTTTATTGATCGTCTGGTGTCATACAGTGCTGGTGCAGAATGGGCGTCTCCGTCTCTCTTCACTCCTTCAGTGGCAGTTTGAGGTGAAAACACACATAAACTAAAGCTAACAGAAGTAAACACTCCTTTCCTGGAAGCTGACCTTCATCCCATCACGTCTTCCTCTTCCTCTTCTTCTTCTTCTTCTCCTCCGTCGGGCCATCCGGGTCGCGAAGGGAATGTTCTCATCAATTAGATGTGCGGGAGGGTTCGGGCCCGACGCGAGCCAGACCCTCTGTTTGAGCTTTTGACAAATCAGCAAATGTTTAATCTCAAGATGAGCCGGCGCTCATAAATAATGCATGAGGTGGTGCATTACCCACAATCCTTCAGTGCCGGTCCAACAGAACCTCCTCGTTCTCATGCTTACCCACAAGGCTTTGCATGGTTGAGCTCTTCGGTGCGTCCCAATTCGCATACTATTCGAAAATAGAATCAGTACGTACCGAATCGTAGTGTTGAAATGAGTTTTCCAAAGATACCCGTATGGTCTACTTTTCTTTCTTCAGATATGTGAACACGCTAACGGCTAATATTACCCACAACCCATTGCGCTGTGGACGAGAGGATTCGATTAGAACTACAAACACGAGTAAAAAGTGTTAATAAAAAAATAAAAACTACAAACATGGAGGACGCGCGAGTCCGGCGGTTATGTAGAGAGGTTTAGATAATTATCAGTATCTAATCTGACGAAAAGGTATTTATTCAATGTTGTCCACATTATTGTGAACTTCTGTAAAGATACGTTTAGCCATTAGCGCTTAAATGCATCATTATATTCAAATTGCAAACACACGAGGAGAGTCTCGCATGACAGACCCGCAGATCTACAGTCCACAGCATTTCTCTAGGAAATCAAATTAGATTGAATGGAGGATTTTAACTGTGAAAGATGATTGACAGGCCAGTTTAAGCACGTAACTAAGCAACAGAGCTGTCCGTTAAAGACGACGGAGTTGAATGTCTCAAAGCTTGAGTACTCCTTGTGCTACACACTCAAAAGTATGTACTTTTTCTTCAAAAGTAGTGTCAGTCGGTGAACTGGGGCGCAGCATTTGTCTTATATAATCTATATATGATCCCTTGAACGGTTCTCTTAGGTCACGGTCACCGTTATAAAATTCAATTTCTGCCATGGACACGTTATTTCTTAACACAGATAGCGGTACATTTCACAGAAAACAGCAAAACATGGATAAGGAAAACAAAAAAGAAAACCAAATATTAAAGAGAAGGACCAGACGAGATGAAACTCGTCATAAATCCCGTCATACTCACAATCATGTATGTTTAAACTCATAAGACTTTCATTCATCTTTTACGTCACAAAAATATGAACTGTTTCCAACATTGATAATAATCATAAATGTATTTTGAGCATCAAATCATCATATTAGAGTGATTTCTGAAGGATCATGTGACACTGAAGACTGGAGTAATGATGCTGTTGATCACAGGAATAAATTACACTTTACTGTGTATATTCACATAGAAAACAGATGATTTACATTATAATAATATCTCACATTTTTGCAGTATTTTTGATCAGATAAGTGCAGCTTTGTTGAGCGGAAGAGACTGAACCGGTTGTTCTCAGTCTCCTCTCCTAATGAAGTCACCAGTCGACCGGCTTCATTCTCTCGCTGGGATCTTGAGTGTTGATTTTGCTCTTTGGTGTGTGTGTGTGTGTGTGAAGATCAGTGAAGCAGAGAGAACCTGAGAGCGTCAGATGGCCGTTCACTTCTATTGTGTGTGTAACTGTATTCTCTTCTTCTCGGACGTGGGCTTTACGCCACTATTGAGAGCATTAGCTCACAGTTTTTGGGCAGGTTTTGCTCTTTTTTAGGCCAACTTGAAGACTTGAGGTGCAAAAGCCCTTGAGAAAAGCAGTTAGTGAACTGTGAACCGCATCAAATCCCCGACGCCTTGCGGTTCTGGGTTTGTTTGGGCCGTGGACAGACACAGAAACTGTCTGATTGTTCAGTAAAAATTAAGAATATAATCCTATTGAAGTAAATCTTTGGTCATGCTAAACTCTGACTGGAGAGCGGCTCACATCAGCGCTGCCACAGAATCGGCTCCCGCTATCATTTACATGTTATATCTGAGCGCCGTGAACTCGTTACATAAGAAAAGAGTCGTGGAAAATCAAGCCTTTCTTCATATTCATAAGAGGAAGGGTTATGCATAAACACATGAACTTATGAAATACATCCTGCTGGGAAATCACACCTGCTTTCACTGACACTCACCCATTATTGACCTGCCAGTGATAAAAGTTCATATTTTAGATGAGAAGTCGTGCGTCGTCTTAATAAGAAGAACAAAAACATAAGACAGCACAACTGATTTCAACACTGATAATAATCATAAATGTTTCTTGAGCATCAAATCATCATATTAGAGTGATTTCTGAAGGATCATGTGACACTGAAGACTGGAGTAATGATGCTGAAAATTCAGCTTTGATCACAGGAATAAATTACACTTTATATTCACATAGAAAACAGCCATTTTAAATTCTAATAATATTTTGTGATTTTTACTGTATTTTTAATTAAATAAATTCAGATTTGATCACAGAAATAAATTACATTTTACTACATATTCACGTAGAAAACAGCTGTTGTACATTGCAATAATATTTCACTATTTTTACTGTATTTTTGACCAAATAAATGCAGCCTTTGTGAGCAGAAGAGACTATATTTGAATAATATAATATAATATATATAATTCCATATAAACAAGACTATTATATTACATTGATATTATGTTGGTTGATATGTTTTTGCTGTAATTGCATATTTATGAATGTTACTGTACACACTTTGGTGTACATGTATATTTAATTAAATCAACTCTTTGAGTCTACTTTATCAGATGCATTACAGTAAAAGCTTCTATTAATCAAATCAGGTGTTATTGTCTATTATATACATTATAATTAGTTCTTGGCAACAATTAATCACATCCAAAATAAAAGTGTGTGTTTACATAATATATGTGTGTGTACTGTGTATAATTATGTTGTGTATATAAAAACACATATGCACAAAATATTATATATATTTTAATGCATAATTTTAATGCATAATATACAATATTTTAATGCATAATTTATATGATATATAAATATTATATATATAAATAACACATGCATGTGTGTGTATTTATATATACAAAATAATTATACACAGTCCACATAAACACAAACTTGTATTTTGGATGTGGTTAATCGTTGCCCAGCACGAGTTATAATTTTAAAAAAGTTTAGTCATTGCACCTTTTCTGTCCTGTGAACACACAGAGCCTCAGATCTCAGAAACCAGCGATGCTTTGAGGTCTTGTTGTGTAATACTCTCTCTCTCTCTCTCTCTCTGTGTGTGTGTTTCAGGCTCTCGGGTGTTGCTACTTCCTCCATGAATCCTTGAAAAACATCCAACAGTTTGATTTCAAAGGTACGTGTGTCTCTTTAATCAATCCCATCAACACCAGCGCGGTCAAGGTTGTTCCCGAAGCTATAAAACATGCTAAGACGGAGTTACCGATAGGAAACAGTAATGCTTATTAATATTAGGATTTAATTCATGAGATTTCAGGCTGTGGTAATAGTGCACTCAAGCTATTGGACAGTTAGCAGCGGTGACCTCATCAGCGGTAGGGGTCAGAGGTCGCGTGTCCCGACGGTCACACTAATTAAAGCCACTCCCATTACACCGGTGTCAGCATTAGCATTAGCCGGACCGGCTCAAACCCGTAATCGCACTCTTCATCAAACCTCACCGCAGAACCACACACTGAACTGCAGAAATCTGGAAAGCTTCTTATGTCTTTAAGGCAATTAAGTGCATTTCACACAGAAAATTCAATTTCAAAATCATGGTTTAATTTATTTTTATAACGGAAAGTTTAAAAAAGTAAAATATACTTTCACTGTATATATAATTGTAACTTATATATACAATAACTGATTATGCAGTTACCCACAGTATTATCTTTTCTTTTTCCCTTAGTTTTATATTTGTTTAATTTATGCTGATATAAATGTAAATATATTTATATATAAAATCATTTTAATGCAATTATGCACAGTTTTAATTTTTCTTTTTCCTTTAGTTTTATATTTGTTTAATTTATTAAAAAAATTATAGAATTATTATAGTTAAAAATGACAATGAGAATTATGCAAGAACTCAAAAGTAAATTCAGTTACATACACACACATATATATATATATATTTAAAAAAATTAACATCATAATTTACGCATTTGGCAGACACTTTTATCCAAAGCGACTTACATTGCATTTTAATGTACACATTTACATTTCAGTGTTTCCCCTACAATGTATTAAGCCGCTGGATTTTCAGCGCCGCTGCAAAATCTTCACATGATCAGTAATATCACGACATTCACTTACACTACTAAAAAAACTGAAAAATGGCGACCGGTGGCGCTGCTACTGCGATGGCTCCGAGTCCATTTGTTGACAAGAAAGGAGGAAAGAGTCACAAATGGAAATATTTTTGATTAGGCTAATGTGTGTTACAGAAAAAAAGATCAGTAGTGCAGGTGAGGGAGGAAAGAGTTTCATTTTTCCACTATCAATTTCTACCTTACAGCTGAAAATTAACACAAAAGAAAAACATGAATAATCCTGTGTGTGACCAGTTCAAGGTACATGTTGCAATAATCATGCCTTCTGTTGATGGTATGTCAAATTTGTGTCTCAAAATGTCCATTTCTATCCACAAAACTTGCCAGAAGTCATGTTTTAAGGGGTTATTAAAAGAAAATCTTCCGGGGGGTGCATGCCCCCGGACCCCCGCGAGCGGCTTGGTAACAGCCTCCGGCACGTAACAGCACCGCTGCTGGAAAAATGTATAGGGGAAACACTGCATTCTTATCAGTTCTTGCTTTCCCTGGGAATCGAACCCATGACTTTGGCGTTGCAAGCGCCAGCGCTCCACTGTTTGAGCTACAGGAAAACCATATATGTATGTTTTTGTGCAATGTGCATGTAAATATAAACACACTTTTTTGTTTTCCTTTGGTCTTGCATTGTAAACTGAGCTTTGAAGACTGTGATTTTTATTAATTTAAAACTCGTCATCAAATATATATCATTCCTCACTTGATTGTCAGGATTAATTCCTCATTTCTGTGTTTCATCAGTAGGTGGCGCAGTTGCCCTGAGCTCGTTCTCTAATGAGCTCGTTCTCTAATGAGTGTCTCTGCGTGTTCACATGATGATCAGCTTGTGTTGTGTTTCAGCCAAGAAGTTCAAGAAGGTGCTTGGGAAGGAGATCCACTCTGACGCTCTGAGCTCAGCCTCGCTGGAGAAGGAGAAGTTTCCTCAGGACTATTTCCCTGAGGTGAGTCACATGACCGATCTGCTGCGGTGTCACATGACCGTTCTGCTGCGGTGTCACATGACCGTTCTGCTCCTGTGTCACATGACCGTTCTGCTCCTGTGTCACATGACCGTTCTGCTGCGGTGTCACATGACCGTTCTGCTCCTGTGTCACATGACCGTTCTGCTGCGGTGTCACATGACCGTTCTGTTCCTGTGTCACATGACCGTTCTGCTGCGGTGTCACATGACCGTTCTGCTGCGGTGTCACATGACCGTTCTGTTCCTGTGTCACATGACCGTTCTGTTCCTGTGTCACATGACCGTTCTGCTGCGGTGTCACATGACCGTTCTGCTGCGGTGTCACATGACCGTTCTGCTGCGGTGTCACATGACCGTTCTGTTCCTGTGTCACATGACCGTTCTGTTCCTGTGTCACATGACCGTTCTGCTGCTGTCACATGACCGTTCTGCTGCTGCTGTCACATGACCGTTCTGCTGCTGTCACATGACCGTTCTGCTGCTGCTGTCACATGACCATTCTGCTGCTGTCACATGACCGTTCTGCTGCTGTCACATGACCGTTCTGTTCTTGTCACATGACCGTTCTGCTGCGGTGTCACATGACCGTTCTGTTCCTGTGTCACATGACCGTTCTGCTGCGGTGTCACATGACCGTTCTGTTCCTGTGTCACATGACCGTTCTGCTGCTGTCACATGACCGTTCTGCTGCTGTCACATTACCGTTCTTCTGCTGTCACATGACCGTTCTGCTGCTGTGTCACATGACCGTTCTGCTGCTGTCACATGACCGTTCTTCTGCTGCTGTCACATGACCGTTCTGCTGCTGTGTCTGTGTTCTACTGCTGTCACATGACCGCTCTGCTGCTGTCACATGACCGTTCTGCTGCTGTCACATGACCGTTCTGCTGCTGTCACATGACCGTTCTGCTGCTGCTGTCACATGACCGTTCTTCTGCTGTGTCACATGACCGTTCTGCTGCTGTCACATTACCGTTCTTCTGCTGTCACATGACCGTTCTGCTGCTGTGTCACATGACCGTTCTGCTGCTGTGTCACATGACCGTTCTGCTGCTGTCACATGACCGTTCTTCTGCTGCTGTCACATGACCGTTCTGCTGCTGTGTCTGTGTTCTACTGCTGTCACATGACCGCTCTGCTGCTGTCACATGACCGTTCTGCTGCTGTCACATGACCGTTCTGCTGCTGTGTCACATGACCGTTCTGCTGCTGTCACATGACCGTTCTGCTGCTGTGTCTGTGTTCTACTGCTGTCACATGACCGTTCTGCTGCTGTCACATGACCGTTCTTCTGCTGCTGTCACATGACCGTTCTGCTGCTGCTGTCACATGACCGTTCTGCTGCTGCTGTCACATGACCGTTCTGCTGCTGTCACATGACCGTTCTGCTGCTGCTGTCACATGACCGTTCTGCTGCTGTCACATGACCGTTCTGCTGCTGCTGTCACATGACCGTTCTGCTGCTGCTGTCACATGACCGTTCTGCTGCTGCTGTCACATGACCGTTCTGCTGCTGCTGTCACATGACCGTTCTGCTGCTGCTGTCACATGACCGCTCTGCTGCTGTCACATGACCGTTCTGCTGCTGCTGTCACATGACCGTTCTGCTGCCTCTAAACTGACGCTTCAGGTTCAGACTGGGAGGAAAATGAGTTTTTCAGTGGTTGAATCTTAAATCATTACAGACTTCAATACTGCATCCTTGCTTGGTTTGGTTTATGGTGAAGTTCACAGTAATTTAGTTTGCTGTAATATTTATTAAATTATTCAGAAATATTTAAATGAGAAGTAATTAACTCCTCCCTCAATAACTATTGGTTTTATTTAACATAGACTTCTTGAAACTTCTGCATTTAATACTCAAATATATGTGTATCATTGTTTATTTGTGGTTTATTTTCAGTTGAGCTTTGAAGATTTGTGTGTGTGTGTTTGAGATTGAGTGTGTGTGTGTGTGTGTTTGAGATTGTGTGTGTGTGTGTGCCTGTGTGTGTGTGTGTGTGTGTTTGAGAGTGAGTGAGTGTGTGTGTGTGTTTGAGAGTGAGTGTGTGTGTGTGTGTGTCTCTGTGTGTGTGTGTGTGTGTGTGTCTGTGCGTGTGTGTCTGTGCCTGTGTGTGTGTGTGTGTGTGTGTGTTTGAGAGTGAGTGTGTGTGTGTGTCTGTGCGTGTGTGTGTGTGTCTGTGCGTGTGAATGAGTGAGTGTGTGTGTATGTCTGTGTGTGTGAATGAGTAAGTGTGTGTGTGTGTGTGTGTGTGTGAGTGAGCGTGTTTGTGTGTATCTGTGAGTGTGTGTATGTCTTTGAGTGTGTGTCTGCATGCGTGAGAGTGTGTGTGTGTCTGTGCGTGTTTGTGCGTGTGAGTGAGCATGTTTGTGTGTGTGTCTGTGCGTGTTTGTGTGTGTGAGTGAGCGTGTTTGTGTGTGTCTGTGAGTGTGAGTGAGTGTGTGTGTGTGTGTGACAGTAGGGCTGATATATTAATAAAGTGTGTGTGTCTCTGCATCAGTGACTCAGAGGAACAGTAAATATATGCAGGAACAGCTTCTCTTTCACGCGCTGATACAGATTTACACTGCGCTCCACTTTATCTCCGACACGAGCCTCATCTGCACACGACGAGGAAACAATCACGTCTACACACACGCGACACACACTGACACACCAACGGCGGCGTCAGGAAAACAGAAGGAGAAAAGTTTGCGTGTTGATTTATGCGTCTCATGAATCTCATGATTCTCCGGAGAGCGTCACTCCTCGTAATGCGAGCCGTTTAAAGCAGCAGATTTGTGTAGTCTATCAAGGGCTTCTCACACACTCACACACTCGCTCACACACTCACACACTCGCCCGCTCAGGACTGAGAAATTGGTTGTTATCGTAGATCACAGATACGGCTCGAACCTCTTATGAAAGATGAATTAATTTCACTAATGCTTTAATGCAGGTTTCTCCGGCTGGCGATAACCTCGGCTTCATCCCGTGATTTATGTCGACTTTTAGTAGATGAAACCGGCCGGATTCGCCATCCATCTGTTCCCTAAAGGAATCCTATTAACCGGGACGAGCCTGAGCGTTTGGACCGATGTCCCGCGCGCTCTTAGCTTCTGCTCGCGCGTGTTTCGCGCTCAGAGTTTGAGGGATGGATTTTCTCACACCTGAGATTTATGATTTATGATATAATCTGGCTAGATCTGGATGACGTAATCAGATTACAAAAGAAAGCATTTTAAAATACTCTTAGTTACTTTTTTTATTGATTACATGATTACATATTTTCATATCCAGTGATTATTGATTCTGGAAATGTAAAAAAAAATTATATACTGGAAAACTTTGGACCGTGATGTCAGGTCGACAAATACAATATTTCATCTGTTTTAGTTTTCAAGTTTTTTTATTTTGTTTATATATTTTTTTAATTTATTTATTTATTATTTATTTTTATTTATTATTATTAATTTAATTTATTTAATTATTTAATTTAAGTTAAAATAATATATTTTAATTTTACAATTTTTATGACGGAATTAATTATTAACTTTTCATCAACTTGCAAACCCCAGTTTGGGAAACCCTTTTAATTTAATACAATTTTTATTTAGTTTAGTTTAGCTTAGTTTGATTTAAAATAATTTATTTAAATTTTACATTATGAATGAATGAATTATTAGCCTCAATTGATAAACCCCAGTTTTGTTTTGTTAATTATTTAATTTTTTAAATTTTTTACAATGTTAATATTTTACATTATGACTGAATTAATTTTGAACTTTTCACCAACTCAACCCCTCAGTTTAATTTTTATTTATTTATAATTTTTTTAGTGTTTAATTATTTTAATTTAAAATTATTCATTTTAATTTTACATGGTCATGACTGAACTAATTACTAACTTTTCATCAGCTAACAAACCCCAGTTTTGGAAATTTTAATAATATTTATTTTATTTTCAAATCTATACACACACACACACACACACACACACACACACACACACACACACACACACACACACAGAGCGGATTCACACTGACAGGGTCAGCACACACACACACACACACACACACACACACACACACACACAGCGGATTCACACAGACAGGGTCAGCACACACACACACACACACACACACACACACACACTCAGTGGATTCACACTGACAGGGTCAGCACACACACACACACACAGAGCGGATTCACACTGACAGGGTCAGCACACACACACACACACACACACACAGCGGATTCACACAGACAGGGTCAGCACACACACACACACACACACACTCAGTGGATTCACACTGACAGGGTCAGCACACACACACACACACACTCAGCGGATTCACACTGACAGGGTCAGCACACACACACACACACACTCAGCGGATTCACACTGACAGGGTCAGCACACACACACACACACAGCGGATTCACACTGACAGGGTCAGCACACACACACACACACACTCAGCGGATTCACACTGACAGGGTCAGCACACACACACACACACACAGCGGATTCACACTGACAGGGTCAGCACACACACACACACACACACAGCGGATTCACACTGACAGGGTCAGCACACACACACACTTAGCGGATTCACACTGACAGGGTCAGAACACACACACACACACACACACACACACACAGCGGATTCACACAGACAGGGTCAGCACACACACACACACACACACACACACACACTCAGCGGATTCACACTGACAGGGTCAGCACACACACACACACACACTCAGCGGATTCACACTGACAGGGTCAGCACACACACACACACACTCAGCGGATTCACACTGACAGGGTCAGCACACACACACACACACACAGCGGATTCACACTGACAGGGTCAGCACACACACACACACACACACAGCGGATTCACACTGACAGGGTCAGCACACACACACACACACACACTTAGCGGATTCACACTGACAGGGTCAGCACACACACACACACACACAGCGGATTCACACTGACAGGGTCAGCACACACACACACACACACACAGCGGATTCACACTGACAGGGTCAGCACACACACACACACACACACTTAGCGGATTCACACTGACAGGGTCAGCACACACACACACACACACACAGCGGATTCACACTGACAGGGTCAGCACACACACACACACACTCAGCGGATTCACACTGACAGGGTCAGCACACACACACACACACAGCGGATTCACACTGACAGGGTCAGCACACACACACACACACACACAGCGGATTCACACTGACAGGGTCAGCACACACACACACACACACACACACACAGCGGATTCACACTGACAGGGTCAGCACACACACACACACACACACACTTAGCGGATTCACACTGACAGGGTCAGAACACACACACACACACACACACACACACACAGCGGATTCACACTGACAGGGTCAGCACACACACACACACACACAGCGGATTCACACTGACAGGGTCAGCACACACACACACACACACACACACACACACACACACAGCGGATTCACACTGACAGGGTCAGCACACACACACACACACACAGCGGATTCACACTGACAGGGTCAGCACACACACACACACACACTCTCAGCGGATTCACACTGACAGGGTCAGCACACACACACACACACACACACACACACACAGAGCGGATTCACACTGACAGGGTCAACACACACACACACACACACACAGCGGATTCACACTGACAGGGTCAGCACACACACACACACACACAGCGGATTCACACTGACAGGGTCAACACACACACACACACACACACACACAGCGGATTCACACTGACAGGGTCAACACACACACACACACACACAGCGGATTCACACTGACAGGGTCAGCACACACACACACACACACAGCGGATTCACACTGACAGGGTCAGCACACACACACACACACACACACACAGAGCGGATTCACACTGACAGGGTCAACACACACACACACACACTCAGCGGATTCACACTGACAGGGTCAGCACACACACACACACACACACACAGTGGATTCACACTGACAGGGTCAGCACACACACACACACACAGCGGATTCACACTGACAGGGTCAGCACACACACACACTCAGCGGATTCACACTGACAGGGTCAGCACACACACACACTCAGCGGATTCACACTGACAGGGTCAGCACACACACACACTTAGCGGATTCACACTGACAAGGGTCAGCACACACACACACACACACACACACACTTAGCGGATTCACACTGACAGGGTCAGCACACACACACACACACACACACACACACTCAGCGGATTCACACTGACAGGGTCAGCACACACACACACACACACACACAGCGGATTCACACTGACAGGGTCAGCACACACACACACTTAGCGGATTCACACTGACAGGGTCAGCACACACACACACACACTCTCAGCGGATTCACACTGACAGGGTCAGCACACACACACACACACACACACACAGCGGATTCACACTGACAGGGTCAGCACACACACACACACACACAGCGGATTCACACTGACAGGGTCAGCACACACACACACACACTCAGCGGATTCACACTGACAGGGTCAGCACACACACACTTAGCGGATTCACACTGACAGGGTCAGCACACACACACACAGCGGATTCACACTGACAGGGTCAGCACACACACACACTTAGCGGATTCACACTGACAGGGTCAGCACACACACACACTCAGCGGATTCACACTGACAGGGTCAGCACACACACACACTTAGCGGATTCACACTGACAGGGTCAGCACACACACACACTTAGCGGATTCACACTGACAGGGTCAGCACACACACACACTTAGCGGATTCACACTGACAGGGTCAGCACACACACACACTTAGCGGATTCACACTGACAGGGTCAGCACACACACACACTTAGCGGATTCACACTGACAAGGGTCAGCACACACACACACACACACACACACTTAGCGGATTCACACTGACAGGGTCAGCACACACACACACACACACACACTCAGCGGATTCACACTGACAGGGTCAGCACACACACACACACACACACACAGCGGATTCACACTGACAGGGTCAGCACACACACACACACACACTTAGCGGATTCACACTGACAGGGTCAGCACACACACACACACACACTTAGCGGATTCACACTGACAGGGTCAGCACACACACACACACACTCTCAGCGGATTCACACTGACAGGGTCAGCACACACACACACACACACACACACACACACTCAGCGGATTCACACTGACAGGGTCAGCACACACACACACACACACTTAGCGGATTCACACTGACAGGGTCAGCACACACACACACACACTTAGCGGATTCACACTGACAGGGTCAGCACACACACACACACACTCTCAGCGGATTCACACTGACAGGGTCAGCACACACAGACACACACACACACACAGCGGATTCACACTGACAGGGTCAGCACACACACACACACACACAGCGGATTCACACTGACAGGGTCAGCACACACACACACACACACTTAGCGGATTCACACTGACAGGGTCAGCACACACACACACACACACTTAGCGGATTCACACTGACAGGGTCAGCACACACACACACACACTCTCAGCGGATTCACACTGACAGGGTCAGCACACACACACACACACACACACACACACTCAGCGGATTCACACTGACAGGGTCAGCACACACACACACACACACTTAGCGGATTCACACTGACAGGGTCAGCACACACACACACACACTTAGCGGATTCACACTGACAGGGTCAGCACACACACACACACACTCTCAGCGGATTCACACTGACAGGGTCAGCACACACAGACACACACACACACACAGCGGATTCACACTGACAGGGTCAGCACACACACACACACACACAGCGGATTCACACTGACAGGGTCAGCACACACACACACACACAGCGGATTCACACTGACAGGGTCAGCACACACACACACACAGCGGATTCACACTGACAGGGTCAGCACACACACACTTAGCGGATTCACACTGACAGGGTCAGCACACACACACACAGCGGATTCACACTGACAGGGTCAGCACACACACACACTTAGCGGATTCACACTGACAGGGTCAGCACACACACACACACACACACACACAGCGGATTCACACTGACAGGGTAAGCACACACACACACACACACACTTAGCGGATTCACACTGACAGAGTCAGCACACACACACACACACACTCAGCGGATTCACACTGACAGGGTCAGCACACACACACACACAGCGGATTCACACTGACAGGGTCAGCACACACACACACTCAGCGGATTCACACTGACAGGGTCAGCACACACACACACACACACAGCGGATTCACACTGACAGGGTCAGCACACACACACACACACACTCAGCGGATTCACACTGACAGGGTCAGCACACACACACACACACACACACACACAGCGGATTCACACTGACAGGGTCAGCACACACACACACACACAGCGGATTCACACTGACAGGGTCAGCACACACACACACACACACAGCGGATTCACACTGACAGGGTCAGAACACACACACACACACACACACACACACACACAGCGGATTCACACTGACAGAGTCAGCACACACACACACACACACTCAGCGGATTCACACTGACAGGGTCAGCACACACACACACACAGCGGATTCACACTGACAGGGTCAGCACACACACACACTCAGCGGATTCACACTGACAGGGTCAGCACACACACACACACACACAGCGGATTCACACTGACAGGGTCAGCACACACACACACACACACTCAGCGGATTCACACTGACAGGGTCAGCACACACACACACACACACACACACACAGCGGATTCACACTGACAGGGTCAGCACACACACACACACACAGCGGATTCACACTGACAGGGTCAGCACACACACACACACACACTCTCAGCGGATTCACACTGACAGGGTCAGCACACACACACACACACACTCTCAGCGGATTCACACTGACAGGGTCAGCACACACACACACACACACACACACACACACACAGAGCGGATTCACACTGACAGGGTCAACACACACACACACACACACACACTCTCAGCGGATTCACACTGACAGGGTCAGCACACACACACACACACACACACACACACACACAGAGCGGATTCACACTGACAGGGTCAACACACACACACACACACACAGCGGATTCACACTGACAGGGTCAGCACACACACACACACACAGCGGATTCACACTGACAGGGTCAGCACACACACACACACACAGCGGATTCACACTGACAGGGTCAGCACACACACACACACTCAGCGGATTCACACTGACAGGGTCAGCACACACACACACACACACACAGCGGATTCACACTGACAGGGTCAGAACACACACACACACACACACACACACACACACACACACAGCGGATTCACACTGACAGGGTCAGCACACACACACACACACACTCTCAGCGGATTCACACTGACAGGGTCAGCACACACACACACACACACTCTCAGCGGATTCACACTGACAGGGTCAGCACACACACACACACACACACACACACACACACACACAGAGCGGATTCACACTGACAGGGTCAACACACACACACACACACACACACTCTCAGCGGATTCACACTGACAGGGTCAGCACACACACACACACACACACACACACACAGAGCGGATTCACACTGACAGGGTCAGCACACACACACACACACAGCGGATTCACACTGACAGGGTCAGCACACACACACAGCGGATTCACACTGACAGGGTCAGCACACACACACACACACACACACACACTCAGCGGATTCACACTGACAGGGTCAGCACACACACACACACACACACACACAGCGGATTCACACTGACAGGGTCAACACACACACACACACTCAGCGGATTCACACTGACAGGGTCAGCACACACACACACACACACACACACAGCGGATTCACACTGACAGGGTCAGCACACACACACACACACACACACACACACACAGCGGATTCACACTGACAGGGTCAGCACACACACACACACACACACACACACACACAGCGGATTCACACTGACAGGGTCAACACACACACACACACACTCAGCGGATTCACACTGACAGGGTCAGCACACACACACACACACAGCGGATTCACACTGACAGGGTCAGCACACACACACACACACACACAGCGGATTCACACTGACAGGGTCAGCACACACACACACACAGCGGATTCACACCGACAGGGTCAGCACACACACACACACACACACTCAGCGGATTCACACTGACAGGGTCAGCACACACACACACACACACACACACACTCAGCGGATTCACACTGACAGGGTCAGCACACACACACACACACACACACAGCGGATTCACACTGACAGGGTCAGCACACACACACACACACACAGCGGATTCACACTGACAGGGTCAGCACACACACACACACAGCGGATTCACACCGACAGGGTCAGCACACACACACACACACACACACACACACACTCAGCGGATTCACACTGACAGGGTCAGCACACACACACACACACACACACACACTCAGCGGATTCACACTGACCGGGTCAGCACACACACACACACACACACACACACACACTCAGCGGATTCACACTGACAGGGTCAGCACACACACACACACACAGCGGATTCACACTGACAGGGTCAGCACACACACACACTCAGCGGATTCACACTGACATGGTCAGCACACACACACACTCAGCGGATTCACACTGACAGGGTCAGCACACACACACACACACACACACACACACACAGCGGATTCACACTGACAGGGTCAGCACACACACACACACACACACACACACACACTCAGCGGATTCACACTGACAGGGTCAGCACACACACACACACACAGCGGATTCACACTGACAGGGTCAGCACACACACACACTCAGCGGATTCACACTGACAGGGTCAGCACACACACACACTCAGCGGATTCACACTGACAGGGTCAGCACACACACACACACACACACACACACACAGCGGATTCACACTGACAGGGTCAGCACACACACACACACACACACACACTCAGCGGATTCACACTGACAGGGTCAGCACACACACAAACACACACACACACAGCGGATTCACACTGACAGGGTCAGCACACACACACACACACAGCGGATTCACACTGACAGGGTCAGCACACACACACACTCAGCGGATTCACACTGACAGGGTCAGCACACACACAAACACACACACACACAGCGGATTCACACTGACAGGGTCAGCACACACACACACACACAGCGGATTCACACTGACAGGGTCAGCACACACACACACTCAGCGGATTCACACTGACAGGGTCAGCACACACACACACTCAGCGGATTCACACTGACAGGGTCAGCACACACACACACACACACACACACACACACACAGCGGATTCACACTGACAGGGTCAGCACACACACACACACACACACTCAGCGGATTCACACTGACAGGGTCAGCACACACACAAACACACACACACACAGCGGATTCACACTGACAGGGTCAGCACACACACACACACACAGCGGATTCACACCGACAGGGTCAGCACACACACACACACACACACTCAGCGGATTCACACCGACAGGGTCAGCACACACACACACACTCAGCGGATTCACACTGACAGGGTCAGCACACACACACACACACACACACACTCAGCGGATTCACACTGACACTGGGTTTAAAGTGAGATCAGATCTTCATGCTTCAGTCCATTTCATTTTTTTTATTTTTTTTATTTTTTTTTTTATTTCATTTCATTTTTATTTATTTTATATTATTTTATTATTATATAATTATATTTTTATTTAATTTGTTGTTTTTTATTTTAAATAATCACATTTTTATCCTGAACTTACGGTTTTACAATTTTATTTTATTTTGTCTAGTTGCATCTTATCATCATATCAATCACATCACATGTATATTATCATATATCAATTTATTTTATTTGATCTTTTTATTTTATTATCTTATCCTATTTTGATTCTTATCTCATTTTCTTACAATATACCAATATATCTTAATTTTGTTATCTAATATACATATATTTTGGTTGTAATTTGTTCATGTTGACATTATATTCACGAGTTTAACTTTAAATTAAAAGTCTTTTTTATGCATTATATATATATTTTCTTCAAATTTGAGCCACAAAAGTACAGGCTTCAGATTGAGACTCCTGAGCTGTTCCTGAGGCGTCTTTACCCAGAGTGCACTGCTTCGGGCCAGTGTGAGGCGCGCAGGGGCATGTTGTCCTTCAGTGGATGATGTCTTGTTTAATCTGAGCCGGATGATAGAACAGAGACAGATGGGGGGTTTCTGTGCCGCTCTTCATCAATCACCCCTCGTGTTTATTAGTTATTACTCAGCCTGTGTGTGTGTGTGTGTGTGTTATTTATGAGCCGGTGCAGATCTCTCAAGCGCAGTGGCAGAAAGGTCAGTGTATACGAGCGTTCCGGACCGGCCCGTGACGTGTGTGTGATGTTTGATCGAGGGCGAATCGCCCACTGGACGCCAGAGATGAGATTATAGACCCGGAGCATCAGAACCGATCGCTGGTCACGGGGACCCGTCCGTTCATCACTGTCACACACACACACACACGCACGCTCACACACACTCACACACACGCATACACACACACACGCACTCGCGCACACACACACACGCACACTCTCACACACACACACACACACACACACACACATACACACACATGCCCTTACACTGACCCGGCCCTGTTTACAGGAACAGCTCATTATGCATTTATTTTTATTTATTTATCTAATTTAATCTTATTTTATTGGGTTATTGTTTTCTGTCCATATTTAAAGGAATATTTTATTTCATTATATATTTTATATATCTATTTTATTTTATGTAATTTAATCTTATTTTATTGGGTTAAGGTTTTCTGTCCATATTTAAAGGAATATTTTGTTTTATTATTTGTTTTATTTATTTATTTATTCATTTTCTTTTCTTTAATTTAATCTTATTTTATTGGCTTATTATTTTCTGTCCATATTTTAAGTAATATATATATATATATATATATATATATATATATATATATATATATATATATATTTTTTTTTTTTTTTAAATGTAATTTAATCTTATTTTATTGGGTTATTGTTTTCTGTCCATATTTAAAGTAATATTTTATTTTATTATTTATTTTATCTAATTTAATCTTATTTTTTTTGTTTTTTGTTTTCTGTCAATATTTAAATGAATATTTCATTTTATTATTTGATTTTATTAGATTTTTTAAATCTAATTTAGTCATATTTTATTGGGTTATATCCACATTTAAAAGAATAGTTAATCCGGCCTTCTGTGTGTGTGTGTGTGTGTGTGTGTGTGTGTGACTGTGTGTGTGTGTGTGTGTGTGTGTGTCTGCTCCGCTGTAAGATATGGAAATGATTTTCTCTTGAGGAAATGCCTGTTATTGACATCATCATACGCTTGGCCTCGCTCTAGTCTACTATATTAATTCAAGTATGCAAATGCAATTGAATTTGATACAGTTAATCTTGTCCTAATGCGGCTGAAAGATGTGAGGAGCAATCAAATCTCTCTCAGGCCTTTCATTTGCATCAGAGTTTTTAAATAAAATTACTCAATTTGTAATTATGTGACCCGGCCGGTAATTAGTTTATTCATCGCTGCAGTCAACTCCCCATTAGAGAGAGAGGAGAGAGAGAGAGTTAGACAGAGAGAGAGAGAGAGAGAGAGAGAGTTAGACAGAGAGAGAGAGAGTTAGAGAGTTAGAGAGAGAGAGAGTTAGAGAGAGAGAGAGAGAGAGAGTTAGACAGAGAGAGAGAGAGAGTTAGACAGAGTTAGAGAGAGAGTGTTAGACAGAGAGAGAGAGAGAGTTAGAGAGAGAGAGAGAGAGTTAGACAGAGAGAGAGAGAGAGTTAGACAGAGTTAGAGAGAGAGAGTTAGACAGAGAGAGAGAGAGAGTTAGACAGAGTTAGAGAGAGAGAGTTAGACAGAGAGAGAGAGAGAGTTAGAGAGAGAGAGAGGTTATCTATTTATCTTTCTTTGCATTGGTAACGAGGACACTCATAGCATCAATTTGTCTCTCATTTAATAACGTTCAGAGTCATGTGAGTGAGATCAGCCTCCTGATTGGATCGTTTGAACTCGACCGACTGACTGTATCTCCATCAGAGCTCAATCTGCTGAACTTTTCAATAGTTAATAGCAGATGTGAGAAATTCTGGTCTAAACTGGGAAAAGACATTCACAGGTTCAGAAGAGATGAGAGATTATGAATGTGTGTGTGTGTTCAGGTGAATAACTGGATGAACTGGGTTGATGTGTGTTTAAATGTGATGTTCTTCTCGTCCTGCAGTGCAAGTGGTCCAGAAAAGGCTTCATCAGAACCCGATGGACTCTGGGAGACTGGTGAGTCCTAGACCCCCGGAACCAGAGAGAGAGAGAGAGCGAGAGACATTACAGCACTGGATTCATTATTATATCATGTGATGCACAACAACATGAGGGAGGGAAAATTATGACAGAACTGACATTTTTGTGTGGACACACATCCAGAAAAACTTGTGCATGTGCAAGACCAAAATTAATAATTTAATTCCCCATCCATCACCTTCCCAGAGAGGTTCAATAACCAAAGAAAAACATAATCATACAATTTGAAAATAGTTTGATATATAAATCAACTTTTAAACTGGGCTTGGTGAGGCTTCATGCTGTGATCCCACTGTGTTCTCCAGCGAATATCTCCCAGCTCTAGTTATCTGCAGAACTCTGTTCAAAGTTCTATTACTCGATACCAGTAAGACTTACAGTGATTCTGACTGTTCAGGAACACACCCCAAAGTGCCCCCTTTCAGAAGAGACCAAACCCATGCAAATACTCCAAACGCTTCAAGAACAGCATGCAATTTATTTTGGGATGCCTTTAGGCGTTTTAGGGCAAATTTTACAGGAACGCTAAACAATCAAAACAATCAAAATAAAACA
>CM040784.1:34654199-34669199 GCA_022829085.1 Abramis brama | reverse complement strand
TTTATATGCTAGCCTTCTGTGTATTATACATACCTCAGTGGACATGGCTCCGTGCGTTCGCCGGCTTCTTTGAAAACAAATGCACATGACCAGCGGGAGAAGATGGGACGAGCCAACGAGTTAACGACAGTGTTGTCAAATATCTATTCCGAAGCTGTAGGGGGAGCTCTATAGAGAAACCCACGAGCAAAAAGCGAGAAAACAGCGAAGAAGTCAGCAAAGCTGCATAATGCAGCTTTAAAAAATGACCGGAAAGTTCCATTTTATTCTTCACACATTAATGGAATGTTACTTTTAAATGTTCTCTGAACATTCCGAAACAAGTTACATTTAAAAAAATGCCCAACTGAAGCATTCCAGAGAAAACATTCCATGAATGATGTATAAATAACGTTATTAAAGTCCAGATGACGTTCTATTAAAGTTACTGGAAGAGAGAGTGTTTGTTAATAATAACCCTGTTCGCTTGGAAAGCGTCTGGTATCACAAACATTTCATGATTGGAGCCAACGCTCATGCATGTGTGATATAAAGGAGCATATTTGTCTGGTTTGGACGCGACACGGATCAGTTCCTGGTGTCCTTTGTGTGTTCAGATATGTTCCCATTTGCTCTTCCTTTCAGGAGATGTGCTCAGGTTCAGGGCACAGCGGTTTTACATCACAACTGTGAAATCTGGGCTAAAAGAGCGCCTTTGTGCTCGGCTTTTATTTTCACACAAATATAGTCCATTGTCAGGCCGCTGAAGTTAATTTGATCAACATTGGAGACATTTAACTTTTCTGTTCAGTCAAAAGGCTTGTTTCATGCTCATTTTTGGCCCATTGAAAAGCTGTGATTGGCAGAAAAATAATGTTGCCGTTAACAATTCAGGGCAATTAGTTTCCCAGGGGGAAGCGCCGGGCGTTCTGGACGCCACACAACTATTCTTTGTCACTTTATGGATGGTCATCAGTCAACTGTCAGCCGACTCAAAGAGACTCCCAGCTAAATGTTTCCCTTTTGGCTTTTCCCAGAACAACAGGCTGAAAGGGAAAGAGAACGAGCGAGAGCTTGTGTGTGTGTGTGTGTGTGTGTGTGTGTGTGGGGAGAGAGAGAGAGAACCAAATGTGGCAATAAGTGGAAAGTTTTTAACAGAAATGCAGAACAGTTTGTGTTTTTCAGCATCCTAGAGAGCACAGAAACTAAAGAAAACGAGCATTGCACGACAGATATGACATTTAAATTGCAGATTTTTATTTATTTACGTATTTACACTTGTTTTATTATTATAATGTTTCATTTACTTCATTTGCTAAATGTCACAAAAATAGTATAGTTATTATACATAACACTTTATTTTCTATTATAAATATTTATTTTCCATTCACAGAACTGTTGGTAGATTCTGAGATTTGAATTGTTTTGTCGTCTAATGAATAATCCAGTTTATATTTACTTCTTTTGCTGATGCTTTTATGCATAAAGTGGCTGTTTTAATCACTGTGTTTTTTACAATATTTTTTTCTTAAATGCAAGACAAACAACACAAACTATTTACATGTATAATGAGACATTCAGATAAGAAACAACCATTACAAAAACACGCGTCAAAATAATAGTAATAATACTTATTACACACACACACACACACACACACACACCAACAAACTCTCTCTCTCTCTATCTCTCTCTCTCTCTCTATCACTCAAATATGTATACACAGGATAAGTAACAGCCAACTACAAAAACGCAAGTTCATTTTTACGTCAAAATAATAGTAATACTTATATACACACACACACACACACACACACACACACACACACACGTGTATATTATGTACAGGGTAATATATGTATATTATATAAATGTTGCATCTTCGTGTCCTCGGCATCACTCGTTTAAACTGTACTATTAATATAGTTTAATATGTTTCTCCTCATGTGTGAGTAATTCGATGAGTGGTATTGTGTGTGTGATGAAGATGCTGCGGTGTGTAAAGTTCATGTGAGATGTGTTGGATGGACAGGGATGTGTGTGTGTGTGTGTGGCAGTGATTTGTGGTGTTTTTGTGTCTGCTGGTGTGTGTTAGTGCGCCGCTGGTGAATGGAGGTATTAGTGTCGATCAGCATTGACTTTGTTCACTGCCTTCTCACCCTGGGAGGCCCAGAGGTCAAAGGTTAATCAGTCAGCCAGGCCCCTTCACACCCCACACACCCCACACTCACACACTCACTCACTCACTCACTCACACACACACACACACACACACTCACTCACTCACTCACTCACTCATTCTCTCACACGCACACACACACTCACTCACTCACTCTCTCACACACACACACACACACTCTTTCTCTATCACACACACACTCAATCACTCACTCTCTCACAAACTCACACACTCACTCACTCACTCACAAATCACACACACACACACACACATTAACTCTCACACAAACTCTATCACACACACACAATCAAACTCTCTCTCTCTAACACACACACCAACAAACTCTCTCTCTCTATCTCTCTCTCTCTCTCTATCACTCACACACACACACCAACAAACTCTCTCTCTATCACTCACACACACACACACACACCAACAAACTCTCTCTCTCTCTATCACTCACACACACACTCTCACTCAGACAAACTCTCTCTTTCTATCACTCTCTCACACACACACACACACACACACACACCTGACAGCTCCGAGGGAATGTTGTGAACTGCATCAGTCAGAGGGTGGTCACCTCTGAAGGTCAAAGGTCAGTCCCGAGGCCTCGGTGGTCCATTGAGCCGTCAGTGAACACATTCCCGGGAATACCAACATTCCCCTGATTCCCTGATTCTGCTCCAGTGGGACAAAAGCTGTGAGCTTCACTGGTGTTTCCACAGCAGCGTCAGTGAGCCGCTTCACACACACACACACACACGCACACACACACACAGGTGTCTCACACACACCAGCACATGCTTCTGACACCATACCTGTCAACATTCATACGCAATACTGCTCATTTATTCATTTATTTATATTTATTTATTTATATTTGTATAGTTAGTGAGTGATTTACAAAATTAAAAGTTATTTAACTAATAATAATAATAGTAATAAAATAATAAAAAAATATAATATTTTAAATACAATTATTTATAGAGATATTTTAATAAATATTAAATACTAATAAATATTAAAAAGAAACATTTTACTACAGACAAAAATATCTCACCGTATATACATTTTAAATGATTTAAAATGTTAAAATTTAAATTAAATAAATAATTATTAAATATAAATAATAAAAACATACATTTTACTACAGACACAAAATGTACAGTAAAATTTTAATTTTAATTTAAATAAAACAATAATATTATATTAAAAACATTTGATAATAATGCCATAGAAATAAATAATTAATATTACAAAACAAGTAACTACAAAAACAAACTATATCTTACATATAATTTTTCCTAAATTAATAATATAATGTAAACAGTAATAAATGTGTTGGTTTCTTCCAGTCTGGTGTGAAAGGCTCCAGCATCATAGTTTTTTAGCCACGTATAATACCATGATTTGGATAGAATATGAATATGGATACTCTGTGTGTGTGTGTGTGTTACAGTGTGTGAGTGTGTGTGGGACCCCCCACCTGACCCATTGAGCAGTCTAATGTGTGGCCCTCAGGGGCCCCGGGGCCGGGCTAAAAGTCAGTGCTAGAGCTTTAGGAAACGAGCGTGTAAACAGAGCGTTACCTTCTGACCCGCCGCTCATGACTCGAGTCTGAGGACAAAACCAGCGCATTAGACATGCCTATTACTGAGATAAAGCCTCTCACACACACACACACAGAGAGAGAGAGAGAGAGACGCTTTACTCCAGCTCAAACCGCTCTCCTTTCAGACACACTTATTCACATGTACAGTCAAACCAACATTTATTCAGACTCCTTCGACATTTCTCTCATTTTCACAGTTTATTCACTATAGTTTAGAAAATAGTAATAAAATATGAGCAGAACTCAGTTGATATTTGACTGGTTTTGTCCGTCCTTCTGTTAGACTGTCTCACACATGAATTATGTTGAATATCTGTCAGCTGTTAAATTTAACTACACAATTAGACAATACCAGTTTAGCTCAACCAATCACCAAGCAATGCTTCATTGTGTTCAGTCTGTGTGTAAAAAGAGCATTAGCAATTAAAGACAAACACACTTCAGCAGAACATGATCAGCTCAAAGTGTCCGAATCATTTTTGGGCCCAAATGTTCATTAATGTCACTGGTAGTCACTGGATGAAGAATATTTGGGTATAATATGTCATAGTTTACTTTATTCTGCTCTCCTCACTTACAGAACTGAACTATAGTGCCCTGATCACACCAGTAGAACATATCAATAATGATATCTGGTGTCTGAATATATTGTGGTTTGACTGTGTATACTCAGAGAAACTGGAGTATTTTCCGCTCCAGGTTTGTGTGAGATCTCTTCTTCTCTGTGTTTTACTCTCCCCAGTCTGAGGCCGTGAGCTGGAGTGCCAGTGGCGCTTCAGAGATGTAAAAGTGTGTGTTTTATGAGCGCGGAGAGCCTTCTCTTTTACGGGGCCATAAATACATTGTTATTAGGTGTTGGGAGTGAGCTGAGATTTATCCCGGCGATTAGCCGGCCTAGCATCCTCTTTCCATTAATCCACACACACACACACACACACACACACACACACACACACACACACACACACACACACACACACACACTCCTGCTCCAATTCTTCATCACTCTCTCAAGTAAATTATTTGCTATGGAGAGTTAATTATCCCTCGTTTAAGGTGCGTTTTTAAGCGGAAAGAGGCGTTTCTGAGACCTCTTGAGTTCGGCACTTCATGAATCGTGCTGAGAGTGAACTGAACACACACACACACGTTCAGTAAGAGTGTGACATCACTGCCGATCAGCTGTCAATCATCTGTCACTCACACACACTCGTCCACTAGGTGGGGCTGCTGCACAGATCATGTCTGACTCGTGTGTGTGTGTGTGTGTGTGTGTGTGTGTGTGTGTGTGTGTGTGTGTGTGTGTGTGTGTGTCTGTCTCTGCAGGATCACGGATCAGAGGTTCGAGCGACTGCCATATTTCATCTTCGGGGACTTTAACTTCAGGTTGGACTCCAAGCAGGTCATTGAGGTCAGTCACACACACACACACACACACACACACACACACACACACTCCAGCCCTGCTCACAGTAGCATTCTATCATATGTTTTTAAAGTATTACATTTGTTAAAAAGTGAAACACTGCACAACATTTTGCTTCAGAAGAGTTTCTCCCTGTGTAAGTCATGTGACAGAGCTGTGTCACACTCTCACACTGCTCGTATTATTTCTGAAGTATACTGCATATAATACTTCTGTGACCTACTGCGTTTGCTAAAATGTGCAACTGAACACACCACTAGAGTTCCCTAAAACAAATTATAAAGTGTCCCACAATGCATTGTGCTCGAATTGACTTCAGTTGACTTGACGATAGTGTGTTGTGCATTAGGGGTGGGCGATATAGCCTCAAAATTATATCACGATATTTCAAGAATATTTGCGATAATGATATTTATGACGATATAAAAAAAAAATGTAGACAATTTTTTTTTATTACATTTATCTCACCTAAATGTTTGCTCACTCATTGTGTTTTTACAATTGGGTAATTTTGTTTTTAAGAGTTTACACAACACAAGGAAGCTTGATTTCAATCTTTGAATTAAATTGAAAAAAGTAGCAAAAAATATATACAAAATAATAAAGATACAAATAAAGAGAAAAGTTTTTGGGTAACTTAGGTCTAACACTATTCAGAAATACTACAGAAACTGAATAAGGTAATCAAATGTAAAATAACACTAGTCCTGACTAAATTAAATATACATAGGCTATTAATTTTGATTCCTTACAATGAAAGCTATCTTTTGTTGTGTTGAAGACAGCATTAATGACAGACACACATGGCTGCTGTCACCTTTAGAGCTAGAGCCCGGATCCATTACTGTTATACTGTCTGTCACGCGCGTTTTATGCTTATTTCAGACATAACCGACTGTTTACGAATATACTAACCATGACCGGAATTTTTTCACAATTTTGCGTGTTTTTTACCCCGTTAAAGCGATATAATCCGCGAAATAGAACTTTTGCTACTCGCGAGCTGTTTGTGAGACGGCTTTACTGTATGTTTGCACACAGAGTAAACATCTCTGAGAGCGCGCGAAAGTACTGAATAGTTTAAAATCGCAAATGTTTAAACTGATAAGACTTAAAAAGAAGTGAAAATGATAAACTTTAGTTACGATGCAAGTGCCAAAAGACAATTCAAAAGACAACACAAGAGTGTGGTATCGACGCTTGACTTGTGCAACCCATTTTGAGAGCGAGAGAGAGAAGACGCGGCACCGCTGAACACTCACGCGGTTGATAAAATCAATGTTTGCGGGGGAATTTCCCGCATTATAAGTGGTAGACCTGCGGGAATTATTAAAATACTATTGAAGTAGATCCTTTTTAGGTACTAAATCGTCATTGGAGGCTGACTTGCTGCTCTCGCGCTCAGACAGGTGTTGTTATTGTGCGTGCTAGGGAACGTAATGCGCCATACGTCATTGCGTCGCTATATCAGTGATATCACGATATGACACTTTATGTCATGTAAATCTATGTCATTTTTTATGTCATGTAATGACATTTATGTCATTTTTATCATGTAAAAATTTATACCGGTATTATCGTAGACGGTATGATATGGCACACCCCTATTGTGCATCTCGTGTTCCACACACACACACATCTGAAGATTTACAACACTGTATCAATGAAAATGAAATGTCAAGCTGAATTTGAATGCAAACTGGAAATTTTTCTGCACTTACATGTGATTGGAGCTCAATCATGTGTTACATGTGTTTTATTATAATGCATTTGTTTGCAAAAAATAAAATCTTTTGAAATTATTACAATTTAAAACTATGTGAAAACACACACACACACACACACACACACACACACACACACGGTCTCTTCTGCTCACAAAAGCTGTATTTATTTGATCAAAAATACAGTAAAAACAGTGAAATATTATTGTAATTGTTTCTATGTGAATATATAGTAAAGTGTAATTTATTCCTGTGATCAAAGCTGAATTTTCAGCATCATTACTCCAGTCTTCAGTGTCACATGATCCTTCAGAAATCATTCTAATATGATGATTTGATGATCAAGAAACATTTGATTATTATCAGTGTTGAAAACAGTTTTGCAGATTTTTTTTCAGGATTCTTTGATGAATAGAAAGTTCAAAAGAACAGCATTTATCTGAAATAGAATATTTGTAACATTATAAATGTCTTTGAATTAAAAATGCGTCCTTGATGAATGAAAGTATTCATTTTCTTTTATTTATCCCCCCCCCCACAAACTTTTGAACGGTAGTGTATAATGTTACAAAAGAAATGCTGTTCTTTTGAACTTTTTATTCATCAATTAATCCTAAAAATCCTGTTTTTAACATTGATAATAATCATAAATGTTTCTTGAGCATCAAATCATCATATTAGAATGATTTCTGAAGGATCATGTGACACTGAAGACTGGAGTAATGATGCTGAAAATTCAGCTTTGATCACAGGAATAAATTACACTTTACTATATATTCACATAGAAAACAGATGATTTACATTACAATAATATTTCACAATATTACTGTTTTTTTCCCCTATTTTTAATTAAATACATCCCTGGTGAGCAGAAGTGACTTGTTTTGAAAACATAAAAAATTGTACCTATCCCAAAATTTTGAATGGCTATATATATACAGTCGTGGTCAGAATTAATGGCACCCCTGATAAATATGATAAAAAATGGCTGTAAAAAGTAAATCTGCATTGTTTATCCTTTTGATCTTTCATTCAAAAAATTCACAAAAATCTAACCTTTCATTGAAGTAAAATAATTGAAAGTGGGGGTAAATCACATTATAAAATAAATGTTTTTCTCCAAAACACGCTGGCCATAATTGTTGGTAAATACTGTTATTAAATACTTTTTGCAACCTCCTTTTGCCAAGATAACAGCTCTGAGTCTTCTCCTATAATGCCTGATGAGTTTGGAGAACACCTGACCAGAGATCAGAGACCATTCCTCCAAACAGAATCTCTCCAGATCCTGCAGATTCCCAGATCCATGTTGGTGCTTCTCCTCTTCAGTTCAGTTCACTCATCAGGTCAGGGAACTGGGACGGTCATGGCAGAAGCTTCATTTTGTGCTCAGTTATCCATTTTTATGTTGATTCTGATGTTTGTTTTGTCCTGATGGAAGATCCAGCCACGGCCCATTATAAGATTTCTAGCAGAGGCCGTCAGGTTTTGATTTTTTATCTGTTTGTATTTGCTAGAATCCATAATACCATGTTTCTGAACAAGAAGTCCAGGACCTCCAGCAGAAAAATAGGCCCACAACATATAAGATCCAGCAGTGTATTTAACCGTAGGCATGGGGGACTCTTCATCCCTGTGTGACCCAAACACATCTGCTGGGTTTGCTGCCAAAAAGCCCTTTGTTTTTGTTTCATCTGACCACAGAATCCGGTCCCTTTTGAAGATCCAGTCGTGTCTGACCACTGAATATGCTGGAGTTTGTTTTTGGAGGAGCGAGGAGGATTTTTCTTGAAACCCTCCCAAACAACATGTGGTGATGTAGGGGTTGTTTGATTTTTTTTTTTTTTTAGGCTTTCTGACCCCAAGAGTCAACTAATCTCTGCAATTCTCCATCTGTGATCCTTGGAGAGTCTTTGGCCACTCAAACCATCCTCCTCACCGTCCATTAAGACTCTTCCTGGCAGATTCGTAACATCTTTAGTTGATTATAACTTCTTAATTATTGCCCTGATGGTCAAAATGGGGATTTTCAATTCTTTAGATATTCTCTTACAGCCACTTTCTATTTTGTGAAGCTCAACAATCTTTTGCTGCACATCAGAACTATATTCTTTGGTTTTAATCATTGTGATGATTCAGGGAATTTGGCCTTTGTGTTTCCTCATATTTAAACTCCTGTGAAACAAGAAGTCATAGCTGGACAATTTCATGCTCATAGTCACCATGGTGTGCTAAAGGTAAATATTAATGGGAATATACTTCAGAGATATTTTTCTCTCAAAAAATTCTAGGGGTGCCAACAATTATGGCCAGCGTGTTTTGGAGAAAAACATTTATTTTATAATGTGATTTACCCCCACTCTCAATTATTTTACTTCAATGAAAGGTTAGATTTTTGTGAATTTTTTGAATGAAAGATCAAAAGGATAAACAATGCAGATTTACTTTTTACAGCCATTTTTTATCATATTTATCAGGGGTGCCATCAATTTTGACCACGACTGTATATATTTGATATTATGATGAAATCACTAAAAACTGTGGGACATAAACGCGAAAAACGCCTTAATGTACTAAAACAGTGATATTAAAAGACCAAATTCAGCTTATTGATGATGCATATTATATACAGGCGAGCAGATGAGCCAGAATATGAACGCAACGAGTGAAATGGTTAATCGTTTTCTTTATAATGGTAACAAACTCTTAACAGGAAACTGCACTTCTTCTGATTCAAGTATTGAATTTGGTGTTTTAATATCACTGTCTTCCTACAGCACTCAGTACAAACCTGGTGAGGAGAGCCCTTCAGTGTGTGTAAAGAGTGTGTGTTGCGTATCTCCCGCTGAAGGGTGTTTTAAAAGGCGTCATTAGCACACAATGAGTGTGAGTGTGTGTGAAAAGCCTCCTCACATAACAAAGCTCAGGAGGGCCGATCCGCAAACACAGCTGGGCTCCTGAGGGCCCTAATGAGCCGTATATCTGCGGGCCGTAAACCAGCGCTGTGTGCGACACGCTCATTGTTCTCACTCAGGTCCTGTGTGTGTGACGAGGCTCATTGTTCTCACTCAGGTCCTGTGTGTGACAGGAAGGAGGTGCTCGTTGAATTGCTGTTCGCGATCTAATGATGCAGGACGGGTTTCATCTTGTGTGGTTCGTTTAAAACATTCAGCTCAAGGCCTTGTCCACACTAATATGCTTTCGTTATTATTTTCATATCCTGGCAACCACCTAGCAACGAGTCAAGTGCCCTTATTTATACAGCGCTTTTTACAACACAGAGTGTTTCAAAGCAGCTTTACAGAGATAACAGGAAAATAATGCAACAAAGTTTGTTTCCAGAAGAAAATAGCGTCACAGTCCAGCTTAAGTAAGTTCAGTGATGGATCAATTTTGTTGTAAAAAAAAAAGTTTAATTTAGTTCATTTATATATTTATATATAGCCACTCTGGAGAAAACTGTGATGTCATTGTCCAGCTCAGTTCAGTTCTCATATAATGGTGTCAATGCAGGAGATCAATAATATTGTAGAATATAAAATTAAATGTCCTCAACTGTGGCAACCACATAGCAACACACTTGCAACCACCCAGCATACCCTGGCAACCACATAGCAACACCATTGCAACCACCCAGCATACCCTAGCAACACCCTGGCAATCACCCAGCATACCCTGGCAACCACATAGCAACCACCCAGCATACCCTGGCAACCACCCAGCATACCCTGGCAACCACATAGCAACACCGTTGCAACCACCCAGCATACCCTAGCAACCACATAGCAACACCCTGGCAATCACCCAGCATACCCTGGCAACCACATAGCAACACCCTTGCAACCACCCAGCATACCCTGGCAACCACATAGCAACACCCTGGCAACCACCCAGCATACCATGGCAACCACATAGCAACACCCTGGCAACCACCCAGCATACCCTGGTAACCACATAGCAACACCTGGCAACCACATAGCAACACCCTTGCTACCACCCAGCATACCCTGGCAACCACATAGCAACACCCTTGCTACCACCCTGGCAACCACATAGCAACACCCTTGCAACCACCCAGCATACCCTGGCAACCACATAGCAACACCCTGGCAACCACCCAGCATACTCTGGCAACCACATAGCAACACCCTGGCAACCACCCAGCATACCCTGGCAACCACATAGCAACACCCTTGCTACCACCCTGGCAACCACATAGCAACACCCTTGCAACCACCCAGCATACCCTGGCAACCACATAGCAACACCCTTGCAACCACCCAGCATACCCTGGCAACCACATAGCAACACCCTGGCAACCACCCAGCACACCCTGGTAACCACTTTTGAACGCTAGTGTAAAATGCCTGAATGTTATTGTTATATTGCAAAATATCACAGCTAGTGCCATTTATTGTAAAGAAAGATGCTCAAACACACTTTACAAAGTGTACATTTGGCAAAAACGTTTGTTGAGTTTGAAATGCCAGGTCAACATATGAAGTGTTAAACATGAAGACAGTCAGTATAGTTTGTTTGTAGTTAATGGATGATGTTGATCATAAATCCACTAAAAATCACCGAAACACCAGCGGATTCGAGACTCGGACATGCGGTCGGTGAAGAGAGCAGACTCTGAGGTCTCGTCCACACTAATGCGCTTTCGCTCTCTCCGCTTTGTCTTCTGTCGACACTGAGACGCCGTTTTTATTAATGAAAATGAAGCTTTTTGAAAACGCTCTCCAAAGTGCATACATTTGAAAACGGTGTTTTCTCGGTGTAGTGTGGACTGTCAAAACTGAGGTATTTAAAACGATGACGTAAGTTTAGTCATGTGACGCATATTGTACCAATAGATATTGATGTTTATAGCGGTATTGTGTCTGTTATGAGCTGTTCACTTTCACACTGTTGCTAAAATATGTAACTTCACACACTCTTCATATCACAGTCCTGCACAGATGACAGAGTTCACTCTTGTCTGCTGTCCTGCGGTGAAACATGAGAACAGTTTTAGCATTTTAGACCAAACATATAATGAGTGAGAGCGACCTGGACGATCAGTGAATGAGGAGATACTCTGCTAAATATAATCATCCTGTCAGAAGAATTGGACAATAACTTTATTATTATCCCGGTTCTCAGATACTCTGATTATTTGTGTCTGTGTTCGGGGTTCGGCTACTGTTACCCATAATCCCTTTCTGTGGCAGAAGAGGAGTTTGTGAAGTTGAATTTGAATGCAAACAGAAGTTTTTTAGAATATTCTTTATGTGTGATATAGTAAAACATTTAAAATATCTTTTCTATTGTAAAAATTTACAAAAATGTAAATTTTTCCCCGTGATGCAAAGCTTTATTTTCCGCATCATTACTCCGTCCGTCCGGTTCGGCTGAGGCCGATGTCTAATAAACGCATCATCTGCTGGATTAATGCCTTCAGGCTTCAGTTGTAAAAATGCACTTTGATCTTAATGTAAATAAGAGTTTATTTTGTTTTTATAAGGTGTATTCCCATGGTCGTTCTATATATATATATATTATTCTATATAATTCATCACACACTCGAGGCTACACTTTACTGCACACTCTCTCTCTCCCTCTCACACACACACACACACACACACACACACACTCAAGGCTACCTTGTTTATGTGCACACTCTCTCACACACACACACACAGACACACACACACTCAAGGCTACCTTGTTTATGTGCACACTCTCTCTCTCTCGCATACACACACTCACACACACACACACACACACACACACTCTCTCTCTGGACTAGTAAAAGCTGGTTTATGTGAGGTGTTTTACCTGTTCCTGCAGGCTGGCGCTCTCATGTATGATGTCATCACCGGCCAGCACTCGTTAAAATAGATCCGCTGCTCTTATAGACGTCTGATTTAGAGAATGTGTGTGTGTGTGCGTGTCTGTCTCTGTGTGTGTGTGTGTGTGTGAGAGAGAAAGAGTGCAGTAAAGTGTGCACATAAACAAGGTAGCCTTGAGTGTGTGTGTGTGTGTGTGTGTGTGTTGGTCTGGCAGTGAGGAACTAGTTCAACACTTTAATGACAATTAATGTCAGCCACACAATTAGTGTTGGGTCCGAGATCGGCTCAGATTGCGCCGCTGTATTGATTTCTTCCTGCAGTTTAACTAGAGATTGATTTACACTCGTTCACACACACACTTATTCACAACAGTTTATTCAGATGTGCGTCTGAAGCGTTCGCTCATGACTCTGTGTCTGACTGCACTGACAAGCTTTCACAAGTTTTTAACATGATTACAGATATTTTATACTTATTATTGTTTTTACACTATTATAGTTTTTATAAATATATTTTATAGTAATAGTGACCATATGTACGTACAAATATTTTAAGTATATATTTGTTTATACTAGTTTATAGTTATATTTTATTTATACTTTTTATAAAGATATTTTATACTTAAGTATGAAGTAGTATAAATATACCTAAAAGTATTTTTAATCACATTATATGAAGCAATTTTCATATTTATATATTTATACTAGTTTACACTTAAAGATAGTTTAATTATATATTTCATTTATACTTTTGATAAAGATATCTTATACTTAAAATATTTGTAAGTATAAAATGTATTTAATTATTAAAAAGTGTAAATAAATAAAAAATATAGTTGAAATATATTTTAAGTGTAAAATAGTATAAGATAGTTTAACTTGATATTTTATACAGTACATTCTTAAAGATAATACATATTTATACATTTATACTTGGATATTTTAACAAGAAAATTAGTGTTTTTTGTTTGTTTTTTGCAGCATATTTTCTTTTGATGAGGTAAAATTGAAGAAGTCTCAGGATGCATATTTTAGTGTCTCTTATTGAACTAATCAGAGAAGATGCTCTGTGTGTGTGTGTGTGTGTGTGTGTGTGTGTGTGTGACAGATGTGAGGTGACCACCTGTGTCCGTTCGACCCCGCCGTGGCACAGGTGCATGCTGGGATACGACGGGACCTCAGGGCTCAGCCGGTAGTGAATCAGTGTGTGTAGTGACAGCAGCTCGGCTCGAGTATATTTAAAATCCCTCCTAATTAAACTTAATAGAATGTAAATTTAATTTGTGGGGAAATGTTGGGCGTTGGGATCCCAGGATTGATGGCGGGGTTAATTACTGACGTGATCTACTGAGCTCGTCACATAACGTGTGCTGGTTTTAATTGGAGTGTGTTGACGAGGACAGCGCCCCCTGTCTGTGGCGCATGGAAACATCAATCTGTGTGTGTGTGTGTGTGTGTGTGTGTGTTGTGCTCAGTGTTTCTGAGGGCCGGTGGAATTAAAGGTGGGGCCCTCGCTGTAAACGAGTGATGTAAACGACTCATTAATGAGCAGGCAGAGGCTCATAAAACTTTCATTTTTCAACATTTGAAGAGCTTTATAATTGATGGCCACGTGTCAGTGTCAGATCGGTTTGTTTTTACACAGGAAGAGAGAAAAACTGTAAAGGTGTGTGTGTGTGTGTGTCTGTGATTACAATTGGAAAATCATGTTATGTTTAATGTTGTTATATGTTTTTTGTTTTGTTTTATGTTATGTTATATATTATGTTTTTTATGTTATGTTTTTATGTCAGGTTATCTGTATTAATTGTAGCTTAACTTTTTGATAATTTAATGTTTAAGATTGTGTGTTAGTGTGTGTGTATGAGAGAGAGTGATTGTGTGTGAGAGCGAGTGAGTGTGTGTGTGAGAGAGAGTGTGTGTGTGTGTGTGTATGAGAGAGCGTGATTGTGTGTGAGTGTGAGTGAGTGATTTTGTGTGTGTGAGTGAGTGAGTGTGTGTGTGTGTGTGAGTGTGTGTGAGTGAGTGTGTGTTTGCTGGCTTGTGTGTTTGTCCATATGCGTTTGTGTACATGCACACATGGCAGAATCTGTGGCGGATAGAGACCTTGCTGCCGCCTGTGTGTGTGTCTGTGTGTGTGTGTCAATTCATTCTTACACAATAAAGCTCCATTTCATACAGCGTTTGTGCATTTGGCCCGTCATAAATCAAAGGCAGCAGTGGCATTAAGTACACACTACA
>CM040784.1:34634199-34651699 GCA_022829085.1 Abramis brama | reverse complement strand
AGTGTGTTCTAGTGTCCAGGAGTGTGTTCTGTCAGTCAGGAGTGTGTTTTAGTGTCAGGAGTGTGTTCTAGTGTCCAGGAGTGTGTTCTAGTGTCAGGAGTGTGTTCTAGTGTCAGGAGTGTGTTCTAGTGTCCAGGAGTGTGTTCTGTCAGTCAGGAGTGTGTTCTAGTGTCAGGAGTGTGTTCTGTCAGTCAGGAGTGTGTTCTAGTGTCAGGAGTGTGTTCTAGTGTCAGGAGTGTGTTCTAGTGTCAGGAGTGTGTTCTAGTGTCCAGGAGTGTGTTCTAGTGTCAGGGGTGTGTTCTAGTGTCAGGATTGTGTTCTAGTGTCAGGTGTGTGTTCTAGTGTCAGGAGTGTGTTCTAGTGTCAGGTGTGTGTTCTAGTGTCAGGTGTGTGTTCTAGTGCCAGGAGTGTGTTCTAGTGCCAGGAGTGTGTTCTATGTTCTAGTGTCAGGAGTGTGTTCTGTCGAGTGTGTTCTGTCAGGAGTGCTTTAGTGTCAGGAGTGTGTTCTGTCAGGAGTGTGTTCTAGTGTAAGGAGTGTGTTCTAGTGTCAGGAGTGTGTTCTGTCTGGATTGTGTTCTAGTGTCAGGAGTGTGTTCTAGTGTCAGGAGTCTGTTCTGTCGAGTGTGTTCTGTCAGGAGTGCTTTAGTGTCAGGAGTGTGTTCTGTCAGGAGTGTGTTCTAGTGTAAGGAGTGTGTTCTAGTGTCAGGAGTGTGTTCTGTCTGGATTGTGTTCTAGTGTCAGGAGTGTGTTCTAGTGTCAGGAGTCTGTTCTGTCGAGTGTGTTCTGTCAGGAGTGTGTTTTAGTGTCAGGAGTGTGTTCTAGTGTCAGGAGTGTGTTCTAGTGTCAGGAGTGTGTTCTAGTGTCAGGAGTGTGTTCTGTCGAGTGTGTTCTGTCAGGAGTGCTTTAGTGTCAGGAGTGTGTTCTGTCAGGAGTGTGTTCTAGTGTAAGGAGTGTGTTCTAGTGTCAGGAGTGTGTTCTGTCTGGATTGTGTTCTAGTGTCAGGAGTGTGTTCTAGTGTCAGGAGTGTGTTCTGTCTGGATTGTGTTCTAGTGTCAGGAGTGTGTTCTAGTGTCAGGAGTCTGTTCTGTCGAGTGTGTTCTGTCAGGAGTGTGTTTTAGTGTCAGGAGTGTGTTCTAGTGTCAGGAGTGTGTTCTAGTGTCAGGAGTGTGTTCTAGTGTCAGGAGTGTGTTCTAGTGTCAGGAGTGTGTTCTAGTGTCAGGAGTGTGTTCTAGTGTCCAGGAGTGTGTTCTGGTGTCAGGAGTGTGTTCTAGTGTCAGGAGTGTGTTCTAGTGTCAGGAGTGTGTTCTAGTGTCAGGAGTGTGTTCTGTCTGGATTGTGTTCTAGTGTCAGGAGTGTGTGCTAGTGTCAGGAGTGTGTTCTGTCTGGATTGTGTTCTAGTGTCAGGAGTGTGTTCTGTCTGGATTGTGTTCTAGTGTCAGGAGTGTGTTCTAGTGTCAGGAGTGTGTTCTAGTGTCAGGAGTGTGTTCTAGTGTCAGGAGTGTGTTCTAGTGTCAGGAGTGTGTTCTAGTGTCAGGAGTGTGTTCTGTCAGGAGTGTGTTCTAGTGTCAGGAGTGTGTTCTGTCAGGAGTGTGTTCTATGTTCTAGTGTCAGGAGTGTGTTCTGTCGAGTGTGTTCTGTCAGGAGTGTGTTTTAGTGTCAGGAGTGTGTTCTGTCAGGAGTGTGTTCTAGTGTCAGGAGTGTGTTCTAGTGTCCAGGAGTGTGTTCTGTCAGGAGTGTGTTCTAGTGTCAGGAGTGTGTTCTAGTGTCAGGAGTGTGTTCTGTCTGGATTGTGTTCTAGTGTCAGGAGTGTGTGCTAGTGTCAGGAGTGTGTTCTGTCAGGAGTGTGTTCTGTCTGGATTGTGTTCTAGTGTCAGGAGTGTGTTCTAGTGTCAGGAGTGTGTTCTAGTGTCAGGAGTGTGTTCTAGTGTCAGGAGTGTGTTCTAGTGTCAGGAGTGTGTTCTGTCTGGATTGTGTTCTAGTGTCAGGAGTGTGTTCTAGTGTCAGGAGTGTGTTCTAGTGTCCAGGAGTGTGTTCTGTCTGGATTGTGTTCTAGTGTCAGGAGTGTGTTCTAGTGTCAGGAGTGTGTTCTAGTGTCAGGAGTGTGTTCTGTCTGGATTGTGTTCTAGTGTCAGGAGTGTGTTCTAGTGTCCAGGAGTGTGTTCTAGTGTCCAGGAGTGTGTTCTGTCTGGATTGTGTTCTAGTGTCAGGAGTGTGTTCTAGTGTCAGGAGTGTGTGCTAGTGTCAGGAGTGTGTTCTGTCTGGAGTGTGTTCTAGTGTCAGGATTGTGTTCTAGTGTCAGGAGTGTGTTCTGTCTGGATTGTGTTCTAGTGTCAGGAGTGTGTTCTAGTGTCAGGAGTGTGTTCTAGTGTCAGGAGTGTGTTCTGTCTGGATTGTGTTCTAGTGTCAGGAGTGTGTTCTAGTGTCAGGAGTGTGTTCTAGTGCCAGGAGTGTGTTCTGTCAGGAGTTAGTTCTGTCAGGAGTGTTTTCTGTCAAGAGTGTGTTCTAGTGTCAGGAGTGTGTTCTGTCAGGAGTGTGTTCTGTCAGGAGTGTGTTCTGTCAGGAGTGTGTTCTGTCAGTCAGGAGTGTGTTCTGTCAGTCAGGAGTGTGTTCTAGTGTCAGAAGTGTGTTCTAGTGTCCAGGAGTGTGTTCTGTCAGGAGTGTGTTCTGTCAGGAGTGTGTTCTAGTGTCAGGAGTGTGTTCTGTCAGTCAGGAGTGTGTTCTGTCAGTCAGGAGTGTGTTCTGTCAGTCAGGAGTGTGTTCTAGTGTCAGAAGTGTGTTCTAGTGTCCAGGAGTGTGTTCTGTCAGGAGTGTGTTCTAGTGTCAGGAGTGTGTTCTGTCAGTCAGGAGTGTGTTCTGTCAGTCAGGAGTGTGTTCTAGTGTCAGAAGTGTGTTCTGTCAGGAGTGTGTTCTGTCAGTCAGGAGTGTGTTCTGTTGAGTGTGTTCTAGTGTCAGGAGTGTGTTCTAGTGTCCAGGAGTGTGTTCTAGTGTTCTAGTGTCCTAGTGTCAGGAGTGTGTTCTAGTGTCAGGAGTGTGTTCTAGTGTCAGGAGTGTGTTCTGTCAGGAGTGTGTTCTAGTGTCTGGATTGTGTTCTAGTGTCAGGAGTGTGTTCTAGTGTCAGGAGTGTGTTCTGTCAGGAGTGTGTTCTAGTGTCAGGAGTGTGTTCTAGTGTCAGGAGTGTGTTCTGTCAGGAGTGTGTTCTAGTGTCCTAGTGTCAGGAGTGTGTTCTAGTGTCAGGAGTGTGTTCTAGTGTCAGGAGTGTGTTCTGTCAGGAGTGTGTTCTAGTGTCCTAGTGTCAGGAGTGTGTTCTAGTATCAGGAGTGTGTTCTAGTGTCCTAGTGTCAGGAGTGTGTTCTAGTGTCAGGAGTGTGTTCTAGTGTCAGGAGTGTGTTCTAGTGTCAGGAGTGTGTTCTGTCAGGAGTGTGTTCTAGTGTCAGGAGTGTGTTCTGTCAGGAGTGTGTTCTAGTGTCAGGAGTGTGTTCTAGTGTCCAGGAGTGTGTTCTAGTGTCCTAGTGTCAGGAGTGTGTTCTGTCAGGAGTGTGTTCTAGTATCAGGAGTGTGTTCTAGTGTCAGGAGTGTGTTCTAGTGTCAGGAGTGTGTTCTAGTATCAGGAGTGTGTTCTGTCAGTCAGGAGTGTGTTCTAGTGTCAGAAGTGTGTTCTAGTGTCCAGGAGTGTGTTCTGTCAGGAGTGTGTTCTAGTGTCAGGAGTGTGTTCTAGTGTCAGGAGTGTGTTCTAGTGTCCAGGAGTGTGTTCTGTCAGGAGTGTGTTCTAGTGTCAGGAGTGTGTTCTGTCAGTCAGGAGTGTGTTCTAGTGTCAGAAGTGTGTTCTGTCAGGAGTGTGTTCTGTCAGGAGTGTGTTCTAGTGTCAGGAGTGTGTTCTAGTGTCTGGATTGTGTTCTAGTGTCTGGATTGTGTTCTAGTGTCAGGAGTGTGTTCTAGTGTCTGGATTGTGTTCTGTTAGGAGTGTGTTCTAGTGTCAGGAGTGTGTTCTAGTGTCAGGAGTGTGTTCTGTTAGGAGTGTGTTCTAGTGTCAGGAGTGTGTTCTAGTGTCAGGAGTGTGTTCTGTCAGGAGTGTGTTCTAGTGTCAGGAGTGTGTTCTAGTGTCTGGATTGTGTTCTAGTGTCAGGAGTGTGTTCTAGTGTCTGGATTGTGTTCTAGTGTCTGGATTGTGTTCTAGTGTCAGGATTGTGTTCTAGTGTCTGGATTGTGTTCTGTTAGGAGTGTGTTCTGTCTGGAGTGTGTTCTAGTGTCACTCACTCGTCTCTGAGATCATACTGCTCTCCGATATACAACGTTTAAATGGCTCATATTTCTCTATTACTTGATTCCCCCCCCCCCCCCCCCCTTTCTTGTTTTATGCATTTTTCAGCAACATTTAGTTTAGTTTACTTTTTATTTAATTTTATATTTATATAATTCTTTTTATTTTTGTATTTTGTTGTTTTTGTTATATTTTCATTTTTAGATATTTTATCTAATTTAATTTTAATTTACCTTTTATATTATTTTATTATCAGTATTATATATTTACTTTTAATAATTATATTATAATTTTTTTTAGATTACTTTATTTAATTTTTTATTGTTTTTATTTATTCTTTATTACATTTTAATTTTTATGTATAATTTTTTCATAATATATATAATTTTTATGGTTTTTTAAAGTTTTTTATCTTATTTAATTTTTTATTCTATTTTATTTTATTTAAAATTTTTGAATGGCTCATATAATCACATTTACACATTACGTTATTTACACTCTGCATTATTTGTAGCTTATTTCACGGATGTTTTAAACTGTCATGTCGTGTAGTCGCATCAGGGCTGTTGTTTCACATTCCTCTCATCATTAATCCCATAGAAGCGTCTCTGATCCTCTGGGATGCGGTGTGTGTTGCAGTGTTCTGGATCGGGTGTCAGCGCTGGCATTTGGGCTCTTCTCTCTGACTGACATTAAACACACGCCGGCCCTCGTTCACAAGCTCCTGCCGCTCGCCCATCATATTTAAGAGAGCCATTAAGTGGCACATTGAGGATTCATGACCTCTCGTCTTTAATTCCTCCGGTGATTTATCTGATCCTCGGAGGAAGAGCTGGGCTTTTGTTTTAGAGCCCGATGAAACCAATACGCAGAAACACCAGCATCTCTGTGTGTGCAGAGAGAGAGAGAGAGAGAGAGAGTGTGTGTGTTTGTGTGTTTGGAAAAACATTTGGTGTTTAGAGCCATAGAGAGAGAGACATAGAGAGAGAGAGAGGGAGACAGAGAGAGAGAGAGAGATAGAGAGACATCTAGAGAGAGAGAGAGAGAGAGATAGAGAGACATCTAGAGAGAGGGACATAGAGAGAGAGATAGAGAGACATCTAGAGAGAGAGACATAGAGACATATAGAGGGAGACAGAGAGAGAGATAGAGATAGAGAGACATCTAGAGAGAGAGACATAGAGACATATAGAGGGAGACAGAGAGAGAGATAGAGATAGAGAGACATCTAGAGAGAGAGACATAGAGAGTGAGAGAGAGAGAGAGAGAGAGAGAGAGAGAGACTCAGTGTGTCTTCCTGAGACGCTCGTCCCTCTTCCCGGGAGTCTTTTGTTCCTGATTTCACGGTATCAGAGCGACAGCATGTTCTCAGCTCGAGTGTGTCAGCTTCATAAAGGCTCACAGCGAGAGGGATGGCCATGGAGAATCGGTCAGAACTCGATGACAAAGCCCACCCAGAAAACCTGTGTGAGTCTCACTCGCCCACAAACACTGCGTTCTTCTTCTGGTCATATTCCACACTATAAACATCAGGAAGGAATGAGAAGTTATATTTTGCATCAGGAAAATGAAGCCTAGTTTAAACACCATTAACATGTAATGAAACTTAAACACATTTTACATTTGATCCCCAAACTCTGAATATCTGCAATGCAAAAACATCAAATTCTCATTGCTGTAATGCAACAAAAACAAACAAAAAAATTGTAAAAAAATGTGTGCGTGTTTTGCATTATAGATATACAGAGCCTTTTTGAAATATTTGAAATTTGAAATATATATATATCTCGTCACTGTCGGATATAAACCTTCAGAGATCTTTGATGCTACAAATATTAGACTTTATTTTACAACAAAGACGAGCATCTTCTGCAGAAGGTTTTCTCCTGATCATTGCCCAGCTTCACACACACATACATCCTTTTACAAAGATGGGAACACATCCTAAGGATAGGGTATTTCTGGGTAAAGTGTACCATGTGACTCACTAAAATAGAATTTCTGCTGCATCAACATTCCCTGCCTTTCTTCAGCTTCCCGAAGTCAAACACAGAGGAAATTATAGTGTACACATATACAGCTAAATTACTTATTTTCTAAATAATAAAATCTTCAATGGTATCTCCAAAAACTCTACTTTTTTAGGAAATGAAAAAAAAAAAACCCTGTATTTTTTAAATAATTAAACACTGTTGTCGAAGTTGACATTGTGGCTTTATGTACGGTCAGATATTCATGTGTCGTCATATTACCAACATCACGCTCAGATGGAGTTATGAGGTTTTTGACCCGCGAATGTCGTAGATTTGTGTGTTTTTGTCCGTCATCAGAATAGCAGTAAGTGCATCGCATCACGTTTTCATCAATTTACAGCTTATAAAGTTTAATCTAGCTATATGTGCGCAGTTTTCACTGTTGTTTGGCCAAAATGTCATGTTATTAAAGATCAAGTGCTTCACACAAGCTATTCTCAAATATATAAAAATATGCATATAGTATATATAGTGTGAGTAAAGAAAACGCTGTACTTATTCAAATAAGCAGTTCTTTATTTACCCTTGCATTGCAAACAAGCAAAGACTCTCCAATCTGTGTGTGTGCACTTCATTCATGATACAGGTGGGCGGAGCTATGAGGTTTGACTGACAGTTTGAGGAGCCAATGGAGTTCCAAGCTTTAGTCACAAGCTCTTTTTAATACTTTTCAATGGTTTATATGTACATATTTGTTATATATATATAGATAGATAGATAGATAGATATGAGATTCACTGATTTTATTGTTTCATTTAGCAGGCGTTTAAAGCGAAGCCTGAGAGTCTGTGGGTCGCAGTAGCGTCTCATTAATTGTTGCTTGTTGAACTTCATTGATTGTCGGTAATGAACTGCACTCAGACACTCGTTAAAAGCGCTAATCTCTCCATAATTGAGCCGTGGAGTGATCTGAGCCTGAGCGAGAGGAGCGTGTCGGATCTGTAGAGGCTTCCACACGTGTAGTTTAGATATTCACCAGGGTTTGACATTCATTTCTTTACTTTCCAGCCAATATGGTTACAACCATAAGTTACCGTCCAAAACAAAAACATCAGGAATAAACCAGATTATGAACCAGAAATCACACAGACAATCAGCTGATAGTGACTCTTTTTTCCCCCCCCATCACATATTTTTGTAATAATCATAAATTAGGTTTCATTGATAAAGCGTAAACCATCAACATTCATCCTGTGAAAGTGAAATTAGAAATTGCATTAACAAGGAAACAGCTTTAATTTTAATTCCTTTTAGCAGTTTCTGTGATATCAACTTCAGATTTGGAACACAACTTGGTTTGACGTATGGCTTTAATTTTATAGTTCATTGAATTAAAAGCGTTCAGTTTTAAAACTGTGAGATGTATGTGACTTCTCTTATAAAACAGCATTTATTTTGGTTAGACTTTATTTTGATGGTCAACAAACTCTGGATTTCAGGTGCGTCACATGACGATGACATCAGATTTCATCATTCATGTTTAACATATTCTACATGATGTAAATCAGCAGGGTCACATGATCAGCAGGGTCACATGATCAGCAGGGTCACATGATCGTGAGATGTTCGTTCGTTGAGTTCTGGTGGTTTGGTTGAACAGACATTAACCAGTTTGTTGACCATCTGTGCTGCCTGGTTTCAGATCTGCATGAACAGCAGGAGTGTGTGTGTGTGTGTGTGTGTACAGGTGGATGAATGTGTAAAACAATGAATCCTTTAACTCACTTAAACCAGTGAACACACACACCCATTACTAACACAACACTCTCACAATGAAGCATCTGCTCACTCTGCCCTGTCAAGAAGCCTTTTCTTTAGCTATTGTGTTTGAGTGTTTGTGTGAGAGAGTGTGTGTGTGATAGAGAGAGAGAGAGAGAGAGAGTGTGTGTGTGTGTGTGTGTGAGAGAGAGAGTGTGTGTGTGTGAGAGAGAGAGTGTGTGTGTGTGTGAGAGAGAGATAGAGAGAGAGAGAGTGTGTGTGTGTGTGTGAGAGAGAGATAGAGAGAGAGAGAGTGTGTGTGTGTGTGTGTGTGTGTGTGTGTGAGAGAGAGAGTGTAAGTGTGTGTGTATGTGTGTGAATGCATGATTGTGTGTATGTGTGTGAATGCATGATTGTGTGTTTGTGTGTGTGTTTCTCTGGATGTGTGTGTGTGTGTGTGTGTGTGTCTCTGGGTGTGTGTGTGTGTGTGTCTCTGGGTGTGTGTGTATGTCTCTGGGTGTGTGTGTGTGTCTCTGGGTGTGTGTGTCTCTCTCTGTGTGTGTGTGTGTGTGTGTGTGTGTGTCTCTGGGTGTCTCTGGGTGTGTGTGTGTGTGTGTGTGTGTCTCTGGGTGTGTCTAACCCCCCAGTGCTGGAAGGTCATCCGGGTCAAAGTGATGAATTTTTATGGGCCTGTTCCTTGTGTTTCAGGCCTGTTCTTTTCTCCTCGCGCTGGACTGACTCTCAAAGACTTCCAGGCCGGCCAATTTGTCCTGCCGGGCTCTAGAGAATGGCCCATTTGAGTGGTTAAATACCAGAGGGGGAACACACACACACACACACACACACACACACAATGATTTGTGGCCCGTCCATTATGTGTGTGGAGAACGAGGTATTGGAGAGCGCAGTGACACCCTTGTTCCTGCTGCCCATTGTTTTAGACAGATTTCCCAGATGTTCTGATGGCCAAGATAAATAGGCGTCTTTATGCGCTCTCTCCCACACATCTTTATCTGCCCTCGTCTCTTTCAGCGCACGGACCCCCTACACTGCTGCACACTGGGCTCCAGCGCCGGGGCTGATGGGAAGGCATGCGCGTGAGATTTTCAGGGAACGTTAAAGGGATAGTTCACTCAAAAATGAAAATTAAGTCAAGTCGTTTATTTGTATAGCGCTTTTCACAATACAGATTGTATCAAAGCAGCTTCACAGTATTAAATTAAAATAATACATCAATGCTTGTTTCTAGTGGAAAACGTCCACGTTTGATAATGCTGATCAATAGTATTGTTGATTGATTAATTAAATTAAATATCCCCAAATATCCCCAAAAAATTTAAAAATTAAAATTAGCCCATGATTTTCTCACCCTGAAGCCATCCTAGGTGTGTATGACTTTCTTCTTTCAGACGAATACAATCAGAGTTATATTAAAAATTGTCCTGGCTCTTCCAAGCTTTATAATGGCAGTGAATGGCTTTTTCTGTTTTGAAGTCCACGAAAGTTTATCTATCCATGATAAAAGTGCATCTATCCATAATAAAAGTGCATCTATCCATCATAAAAGTGCATCTATCATAATAAAAGTGCATCTTTCCATGATAAAAGTGCATCTATCCATCATAAAAGTGCATCTTTCCATGATAAAAGTGCATCTATCCATCATAAAAGTGCATCTTTCCATCATAAAAGTGCATCTATCCATCATAAAAGTGCATCTTTCCATCATAAAAGTGCATCTAGCCATGATAAAAATGCATCTATCATCATAAAAGTGCATCTGTCCATCATAAGAGCATCTATCCATAAGAGCATCTATCCATGATAAAAGTGCATTTATCATCATAAAAGTGCATCTGTCCATCATAAAAGTGCATCTATCCATCATAAAAGTACATCTATCATCATAAAAGTGCATCTGTCCATCATAAAAGTGCATCTTTCCATGATAAAAGTGCATCTATCCATCATAAAAGTGCATCTATCCATCATAAAAGTGCCATATGGATGGATAGGATAGAGATGGATGGATGGATGGATAGACAGATCTCAAGGTGATTTGCGTGTAAACATGGTTTTCAGTTTCATTTCATTCTCACTCTCCAGTTTCCCTCGTTTCTCTTGGTTCTCCTCCTCAGTGGCTGTAATAGCAGAGCTGCAGAATTACGGGATAAAATCAATAGTGTCAGGATTGAGTGATCAGGGAAAGTTTTAGTGCTTCATCAACACTCTGCTGCGGTTTAAAGCCCGGCTCACTTTACCCCGCTCCGGATTAATCTCTTATGTCACGGCATTGGCCCGAACACACGGGGCTTGTTGGAGTATGGAGGAACTTTTGTGCCTCATTTTTCTACCATGTGACATTCACTGACTAGATGTTGAGCTTAAAGCTTAACCTCTGGTGCTCTTCAGCCTGAAAGAATTTACATTATTTTTATTTTTTACTTCATTGGAATGGTACGAAACTTGTTAAAGGTTTTGGCACTTGCTATATGAACACAAAAGAAAACCATGGACGTGATTGGAACAGGTTAAATGGTCTTGTAAAAAATAGTCACACTTGTGTTCCTCGCGGTCAGAAATTACACATTGGAAATGAATGGAGACGAACTTCCTCTAGTGGAAGCGTTTGGTACTGCAGCCGAACAACATCTCACTGAAAGATCAGTTTTTGAGATATCAAGCTTAAATTTTGAACTTGTTTAGATTTATGGCTTTGATTTTCTTGCAGTTTTAGAGTAAAAGGGTTTTGAAAATATATATTTCATATGAACATTTAAAATAGTATTTTTCATAACAATAAACATAAAAAAATTAAAGAAAGAAATTAAAGTTCACTTTTTTTAAGTTCACTTTTTTCACTTCATTAATAATTTGCCATGTGTCGTATTTGAAAAGAGTTTCAAACCACAGTATAAGTTGGAAATTAAATTTTCAGGTCTATGCTCAAAACATGAATAAATGGATTATAAATACAGCGTAAATATAATTTAGTACCATAAAATCCCCTAAAAATACAAAATATTAAATAAAAAACATTATCGGACTAAAATATAGTACATTAATTTCATTGAAATAAAAAATAATAATTTTGGTCATTTTTGACCGACGCGCGAAGAGTGTTTGGAAAATCTCTCTAGAAATAATGCATCGGTTTACGGTGTATAAATGTCGTTTCCTTTGCTCTTCATTCCTTCACTGACTCGCTCTCAGTGTTTATCGTCTCCTCCTCGAGTATCAGATGAATGTTAATATCATTTGAGACGAGGTCAGTGCGAGTGCACTCAGACGTCATGTGACCCGCCGTGTCCAATCACAGGCCAGTGTGAGTGCACTCAGACGTCATGTGACCCGCCGTGTCCAATCACAGGCCAGCATGAGACCGTCTCTGCACCTGGTGTGTAATCAGGATCACAGGGTTTAATTAATGATGAGTTTTAATAAGGTGCAGCAGCAGGACACATGATGAGATCAGTTATTGTCACTGAACACACACTCTCGGTCTTTGATTGATTACAGTATTGATTATATTGGAAACGGAAGTGTTGATTTGTAAATGGTTTTCGCCTTCTGTTGTGAAGCTATAACATGTTCAGAGTTGCTTTAATACATTGTCAAATTGTGGTATAACCATGTTTTTGGACAGTTTGTATACAGTGTAAAACATCTGATTAAGATAATAAATCAGTACCATGGTATAGATGAACCATACCATCACTGTACCATAGTACCACTCCACTGATCTGCTTTAATACATATGAATATTATATATATGTATGTGTATGTGTATGTGTGTGTGTGTGTGTATATATATATATATATATAATCAGATCAGTGGAGTGGTACTCTAAACTGTATAATGGATTGTTGTCTCTTTCTGCTGACAAAATATTCAATGTTTATATATTTAATAATTACTCATATAATGCATTCAGTGGGTCAGTATCACAAAATAAACCCTCTGCTTCAGGCCTTAAATCCATCAGAATATGAGCCGATTTGATGCATTTGCCGTTTCAGGGTCTGAGTTTTCAAGCGCTTGTTTTTCTTTCTCCATTTTGGTAATTCGGCAGTTTTAGGAAAAATCAAAAGCGAATGAAATGCGAGATTTGTGGCGGTGCGACTCAAGATCTCAGTGTCTTCCGAGGTGTTTTTCTGGGTCTATTCACCACAAAATCAGCTTAATGAGAGCAAAGCGCATTAGCCCGGGGGTCCGAGAGCCCAAACCACTGAAAGATGGAGCGATTTGTTGGCTCTTTAGAGAGAGGCTTAAGATCTGTTTGTTCTGATCCGTCGTGCTTCTCTTCTCCAAGCGCCTGGTTTGTGACATTTCCCTCCGAAGGGGTTTTTCCTGCCGGTTTTATTGGCTTGACCTGATTAGCTAATCTGTGCTTTGAATTTCAATGTGTTCTCGGCACTGGGAACTGCCACATCAAGGATTACCTCATTCAACTGTCCTCAAACACAGATGGCCCAATGTTTAACTAATTGTTAAAAGAGTCGACAAAAGGGAATTTAACCGTGCACACAGTCTTTAAGGCCAATACATAGAGAAAGAAATGAAGAGAGATGCTCCTTTTTCTTGTGTTGCTCCTCAGACGTGTTGTTTATGGTTGTTTATGTTGGCAGATATTGTGATATTAATATCTGGTGTCTTCTCCTCTGCTCAGAGTCTTTGCTCGACCGCCACCATGCAGACGGTGAGATCCGCTGACACTAATGAAGTGCAGAAACTGATCTTCAGAGAGTCCGACAACGACCACAAGGTGAAGCGCTGCTTCTCAGATCACCGACTGAAACTCTCTAATCAAACACTCAGAGCCATCAGAGACATCTGTTCAACTGAGACATTAGAGGGAGGAAACTAGAGAGAGATGAGAGAGAGATGGATGGATGGATAGAATATTATAATGTTGAAAACAGTTCATATTTTTGAGGAAATTGATAGATTTTATTTTTCAGGATTCTTTGATGAATAGAAAGTTGAAAAGAACAGCATTTATTTGAAACAGAATCTTTTTGTAACATTATTATATTAATGTATTTACTGTCACTTTTGATCAATTTAATGTGTCCTTACTGAATAAAAGTATGAATTCTTAAAGACTTTACCAGTGACACACACTTAAGTTGTAATATTAGATGATGTTCAGATTAATATTGACTGTGTGTGTGTGTGTGTGTGTGTGTGTGTGTGTGTGTCTCAGGTCCTCCTACAGCTGGAGAAGAAGTTATTTCACTACATTAACCAGGACGTTTTCCGGGAAAACAATGGAACGCAGGTTTGTGTCGAGCTCTTGATGTCATTTGGGTTTCTTTTATAAAAGCATGAATGTTTGATTGTGTGTTCCTGAAAGAGCCGTTTGACTGAGAGTTTAAGATGATTATATGAACACTGGATGTGATGGTTGATACAGATGTTACAGACGTTACAGATGTTGCAGACATTACAGACGTGTTACAGGCGTGTTACAGACGTGTTACAGGCGTTACAGACGTGTTACAGACATATTACAGACGTTTTACAGACGTGTTATAGGCGTTAAGACATTACAGACATGTTACAGATGTTAAAGACATGTTACAGGCGTTACAGACGTGTTACAGATGTTAAAGACATGTTACAGGCGTTACAGATGTTACAGACATATTACAGACGTGTTACAGGCATGTTAGACATTTTACAGACGTTACAGACGTGTTACAGATGTTACAGACATATTACAGACGTGTTATAGGCGTTACATACATTACAGACGTGTTACAGATGTTAAAGACATGTTACAGGCGTTACAGATGTTACAGACATATTACAGACGTGTTACAGGCATGTTAGACATTTTACAGACGTTACAGACGTGTTACAGATGTTACAGACATATTACAGACGTGTTATAGGCGTTACATACATTACAGACGTGTTACAGATGTTAAAGACATGTTACAGGCGTTACAGATGTTACAGACATATTACAGACGTGTTACAGGCATGTTAGACATTTTACAGACGTTACAGACGTGTTACAGATGTTACAGACATATTACAGACGTGTTATAGGCGTTACATACATTACAGACGTGTTACAGATGTTAAAGACATGTTACAGGCGTTACAGACGTGTTACAGATGTTACAGACGTGTTACAGGCATGTTACAGACATTACAGACGTGTTACAGGCGTTACAGACGTGTTACAGATATTACAGACATATTACAGACGTTTTACAGACGTGTTATAGGCGTTACATACATTACAGACGTGTTACAGATGTTAAAGACATGTTACAGGCGTTACAGACGTGTTACAGATGTGTTACAGATGTTAAAGACATGTTACAGATGTTACAGACATTACAGATGTTACAGGCGTGTTTCAGACGTTACAGATGTTACAGACGTGTTAGAGACGTGTTAGAGACATGACACGTTACAGATGTTATGATCTTCCCTCATCAAGAGATCTGACCTCAAAATATGCGCATATGTGGGATTTAATACACATAATCCATAATAATAATATTGCATTCCTTTCCATTTAGCATTTTAAATTAGTGGTTATTTCCTAAAAAAAAAAATGTTGGATCAAACTATAACACAACTAATATTTATTCACTATAACAGTCACGAGCAGAAGAAGTGTGTGTGCTAGTGTGTGTTTATGAATGTGTGTGATTGAGTGTGTGAGTGTATTTTTGCATGTGTATAAGTATGTGTATGTGTATGAGTGTGTGAATATGTGAGTGTGTATGTGTGTGAGTGAGTGTGTGTGTGCGTGTGTGTTTGAGCGTGTGTGTGTGTGTGTGTGTGTGTGTGTGTGAATGTGTGTGTATATGAGTCTGTGTGTGTATATGAATGTGTCTGTGTTTGTATTTGAATTTGAATGTGTTTGTGAGTGTGTGTATATGAGTGTGTGTGTATATGAGTGTGTGTATGAGAGTGTGTGTGTGTGTTTGAGCGTGTGTGTATATGAATGTGTGTGTATGAATGTTTGTATATGAGTCTGTGTGTGTGTCTGTTTGTATTTTAATGTGTGTGTATATATGAGTGTGTGTGAGAGTGAATGTGTGTTTGTGTATATATGAGTGTGTGTGAGAGTGAATGTGTGTGAGTGTGTGTGTTTGAGCGTGTGTTTGAGCGTGTGTGTATATGAATGTGTGTGTGTGAATGTGTGTGTATATGAATCTGTGTGTGTTTGTGTCTGTGTGTGTATATGAATGTGTCTGTGTTTGTATTTGAATGTGTATGTGAGTGTGTGTGTGTGTGTGTGTGTATGAGAGTGTGTGTGTGTGTGTGTGTGTGAGAGAGAGTGAGTGTGTGTGTGTGTTTGAGTGTGTGTGTGTATATGACTGTGTGTGTATGAATGTATTTGTATATGAGTGTATGTGTGTGTCTGTGTTTGTATTTTAATGTGTGTGTGTGTGTGTATGTATGAGAGTGTGTGTGTGTGTGTGTGTATATGAGTGTGTGTGTGTGTGATGGATGCTCTGATGGCACAGAGAGATAATCTGATGGTCATGCTCTACTTAAACACCATCTTATGATCCTGGAAAACAAACTGGCCTCCAGAACGACGGATGTCCCTGTTCTCCCAGAATCCTTCATCAAACACTGGACTTGTACCGGCTTGACAGAAATTTAATTCGAGGCAGCTCTCGAAAATAATTATTGTATTTTGAAAGGAGTAATCATTGGTCAGGACATGATTGAATACGTCCATGCCTATTGACTTTTGCGATGATTAATAGGTTTGTTTAGTCGATAGAGCCATCGAAATTGTATAATTAATTATCCGTGTGGCTGTCAGGCGCTGAGGATGGAGCGCTCTGATGAGGATTTGGGAAGATTAAATTTCTGCTGGGCCGTTGCGTCGAGGGGCTGCGTGTGTGTGTGTGTGTGTGTGTGCTGAATGAATGAAGGAAGCCCACTAACTCTCATTGATTTTCCTTCAGTGTCTCTTTATTGAAACTTTATCAGGTGGATCCGAGGGAATCCGGAACGAGTGATGAACTTTTCCGTCTCTCCTCCTCATGCGAACACACACCGCTACATCGCTCAAACTGCAGTTTTTAAGAGTCCGAATAAATAAATAAATAACAGGAGCCTCTCATCCGTCCCGCGCCATATTTCTCCTGTCATCCGCGCAGAAGCCGTAGCATCGCTAATCAAACCGGCACCGCGTGCGTCGAGAATCTCACAGAGACGATCATATCGGGCCAGTTTCAGTGCTTTTATTCACGCTGAAAAACACTGGGTTAAAAATAACCCAATTTGGATTGTTTTCAACCCAAGGGCTGGGTAAATATAGGACAGAACACACGCTGGGTTCATTTTACCCAGAAAATTGGGTTGTTTATTTAACCCAGCATAATGTTGTTGTTTTTTTACTTCATACATGAATTAATGTTTACGGATAAACTTAAAACTAAAAAAAAAACACTCCACACAACCACTGGTTTGCATGATAATTCAGTTTCTGTGTTTTTATCAGCCTGATTACAGTGATATTGTGATCAAATCATCATCTGTGCTCGTTGTTTCCAAAAACAGGTTTTCTTTTTTAAAGATTCATATTGATTATTGGCCATAACACAACATATTTCAGTGGATGGATAGTCTAAACACTAATCCTGTTGTTTGTTCATGTTAGTTCACAGTGCATTAACTAATCTTAACAAATACAACCTTTGATTTTAATAATGTATTAGTAAATGTTGTAATGAATTAACTAAGATTAATAAATGCTGAAGAAGTATTGTTTATTCTTAGTTTGTTAACTAAGGTAGTTAACTAATGTTAACTAATAAACCTTAAAGTGTTACCAAAAATACTAAAGAAAGAAAAAAGACGAATTATAAATCAGGTGCATTGTTGGAAATTTCCTGACATTTGAGCACCAAAATTACTATGAATTAAACAAACATGCTGTAATATTTCATTAGCTTTAACTTTTGAACATTGAGGTATAAAGTTGATCAGGTGTGTGTGTGTGTGTGTTTGAGTGCGTGTGTGTGAGTGTATGAGTGTGTGTGTGTGTGTGTGTGTGTGTGTGTGTGTGTGTGCTCATGTCTACTGGTATATACTGAAAATAATGTTTGTCATAAATACAGTGGAAATATGGCTGCTGCAATGAAAGTAAAGTGTGTGGTGTAAAACTCAAATTAAATGACCTCTCACCCGGCTCTTATTGATGGTCTTTAATGGCATCAGCTGTTGTCAGGGCTCTTATTTGACGATACATAAATCAACGCACAATTATGGCAGGATCCGGTGAACTGGACGTCCCACACGAGTCTCTCGCAGTGACTCTGCTTTCGGTCCATCAGCGAGAACTGATTTAAGATGCCGTGTGTTTATTGGACTGAGATCGTGATTTCCAGCCAGACGCTTGGAGGAGTTTTTTATTTTTTATTTATATGTGGTGTTCGGCTGTGAGCGCGAGGATGTTGGTCTCCTTCACAAACACACACACACACACACTGTCAAGGTCATTGGCGCTGACGGATCGTGAGC
>CM040784.1:34609199-34621699 GCA_022829085.1 Abramis brama | reverse complement strand
ATAATAATCATAAATGTTTCTTGATCATCAAATCCTCATATTAGAGTGATTTCTGAAGGATCATGTGACACTGAAGACTGGAGTAATGATGCTGAAAATACAGCTTTGATCACAGGAATAAATTACACTTTACTGTATATTCACATAGAAAACATATTTTAAATGGTAAAAATATCTCACAATTTTACAGTATTTTTGATCAAACAAATGCATCTTTGCTCTGATGTCACACACACCATCAAGCCTCACAGTCCCAGATCAGTTTCAAAGCTCAATCCGATCCAGATCAGTTTAATCCGGCTGAAGGATCACATGATAAACTTCCTCTCGGGATTGTTTGGGATTGTTTGGGCCACCCTGAAGAAATCTTCAGTCTTTAAAGAGCTTCTCCCGCCCCTTAATTCCCACACTCTGCATCTCTATCCCTCATTATCCTTCTCTATCCTCCACTATCATTCACTCTCTCCCTCTTTCATCCGCGCACTCATCTCTCGTTAGCATACCAAAACTGCCCTTCATTTCCACATGCTTAAAGTGCCATCAATGCTAATTGCGCTCAGGCGTTCTGCAAAGGCCCCTCGCCGGGTCTTGTTTGGCCACTCGGTCGGGGGCCTGTGTGTTGGGATAACTGGGATAACTGGTTCCCCTCCCTCCTTGACCCCTGACCTTTGGGTTGCCATGGTGACGGTCAGTTTGGGCTGATGCTGATGGTGTTGTTTGACCACTAAAGCAGCGGATCGAGAACCGTGTGATGATCCGCTTTCATGCTCAATTGACCAAAGCAAGCCGAGAACACATGCGCTTGCTCTGAACGCTCACCGATAGAGCGCTGAGCTCCACCAGGTCACAATTAATGCATTTTGCATAAAAAAAGTCAAGTATTATATTATTTAAAGCATATTTAAAACACAATTGAAAGTTTTTTTTTACTGAAATTATTTTATACTGTTGTTTATTATTTGAATTATTGAACACATGCACTTCTGTTCTAAACACTCACCTCAGCGTCAACCAGATTACAATTAATTGCATTTTGCACAAATTATTTTGCATTATTTTCATGACATTTAAACATTTTCTACTCAACTATTATTAGCTGCTTGTAATGCAAAACCATCGCATAATGAGGAGAAAATGCTGCTTATTTTAAAACTATTGAAAAAAAATACATTATAGTAGTTTTTGTTGTTCTGATTTTATACTATAGTTTATTATTTTCACAATATCACAGTGTTTTTGCAAAGAAAAATCTCATATTTTGAAGAAAATAATATAATATTTATATATAAAATTGTTTAAATATTATACTATTTAAAGCATGTTTAAAACACCATTGAACGTTTTTCTTTTACTGAAATTATTTTATAGTATAATTTATTATTATACTGTGTGTATAAAGTACATTTTAAAAAAAATAATTTAGTTTCTGCAAAAGAATTTCATAATGAGAAGAAATAAATATAATATTTTAATAACATATTATTATTTTAAGTACATTTTAAAACAATTGAAAATATACATCACAGTAGAACTGATTGTATAGTATAATTTATTATTTGCGAAATATCAGTATTTTTGCAAACAAATCTCATATTTTGAAGAAAATAATATCATATTTATAAATTATATTATTTAAAATAGAATTGGAAGTATACATTACAGTTGTTTCTCATAATGAGAAGAAAATAATATTTAAATATAGTATTTAAATTATAAAATTTAAAGTACATTTAAAACAACAAAAATTGTCCATTACACTAGTTTTTGCAAAAAGAAATCTCATATTTTGAAGAAAATAATATAACATTTTGGAAAACACAATGGAAAATTAACATCGCTGGAGTTTTTGTTGCACTGAATTGTGTTATTTAAAGTACATTTTAAAATACAATTTAAAATATATATGTATCACAGTACTTTTGCACACAAAAAAAAACTTGTGAAGAAAATACAATATTCGAATAATATATTATTTAAATGACATTATTTAAAGAACATTTAAAAACACGATTGAAAGTATACATAACTATAGATTTTGTTGTACTGAATTAATGCTGTAATTAATTATTTAAATCTGAAGTGCATTTTAAAACACATATTTTGCTGATTACAAAAAACTAAATGTGGTGTTGCATTTGTAGTCATAGAGGGAAACGTGTTTAATTGTTATAAAAAATAACACCATAAATCATCACGATGTGCGATATGAAGATGTTTCTGATGCTGGTGTTTCTTCACACTGATTCTGATGTGATGCAGGACCGCCATCATTAACACCGTAACTCTCGATCTGTGTGTGTTCCCGCAGTTACCCGTACAGCGAGGACTCGAGTCAGGGGAAGCAGTACATGAACACTCGGTGTCCCTCCTGGTGTGACCGAATCCTCATGTCCTCCTCGGCCAAAGACCTGATCCTGAAGGTGAGACTCCAAACACTGTGAAAACCTGCATTCCTTCCGCCAGATCCTCAAACATCTGCATTTCTGTCTTTCATCTGGTCAGATTGTTCGTTAATCTGATGCAAAAGATGCCATGCATTGAGAAATCATACTTAACTTGATCTGTTGAAGTGATTGCACTATAAAAACTACGTTTCAGAACAAAATCAGCTTTTATTTAAACTAAACTGTCAAAATGACTCGTTTTCTTGATCTGCGTGATGAATCTGTTGTTTAAAGCAGTTGAATGTACATCACAGTAGTTTTTGATGCATTGCATTTATTTTATGCTGATTAATAAATGTGTCTGGATTAAATGATTTTGGGTTAATTACACTTGTTGGTTAATGAGTGCTGAACAAAATTGCAATTATGCGCTCAACACATTAAAATGGACATTTGACGGAGTGCACGTAAATATAAAACTGAAATGCACATATTCTGTGAATCATAATCACAGTTCCACATAAGCTATACTCATTTCATATGCAAATAGCAGTGGGCATTTACAAGTCTTAAAGGAGACGCGCATCTAGTTAAAATCAGGGTGAAAATAGACTTGTATTTCTACATTATGACAGTTTTTGATGTGGAAATCTTACTAGCATTATAAGTGCACCTCAGGAAACATTATAAAAATATAAAATGCAATGCACAACCGCTTATATAATCATATAGATCTTCAGATCTGAGATGAAACCAGATGTGTCTGTCAGAGCTGAGTTTCACGATCTTATGAAATTCATATTTTGTCCGTTCCTCTCAAGAAAGACGGTAGAAGTGCATAAGAATATGTGCGATATGAGCGGGTGCATAATAACCAGTAAGAATAATAAGAATAAACAATAATACACAATACAATAAGTGGCAATATGGACAGTATGAATAATAAGAAACAATATGCAGTAACAACAATAAATATAAGGATATAGTGCAGGTTATGATAAAGTCATAAATGTGTTTGTGATAAAGGATTTTAGTTTTAGTTTTTTTGCATGCAGTGTTTGTTTTGTTTTTTGTTTTGTTTTTTGCATGCAGTGTTTGTTTTGTTTTTTTCTCTTTTTTTGCATGCAGTGTTTGTTTTGTTTTTTTCTCTTTTTTGCATGCAGTGTTTGTTTTGTTTTTTTCTCTTTTTTTGCATGCAGTGTTTGTTTTGTTTTTTTGTTTTTTTTTGCATGCAGTGTTTTTTTGGGTTTTTTTTTTGCATGCCGTGTTTGTTTTGTTTTTGTTTTTTTGCATGCAGTGTTTGTTTTGTTTTTTGGCATGCATGCATTGTTTTTGCATGCAACAATAGAAGAAACTTCAGTGCAATAACTTGATTTTTATTTGTGTGGATCAGAAACGTCTGCTTTCCTCGGGTGTCTCAGTGCTCTGACTGCGCAGTGCGAACACAAGTTGAACTGAATTGCTTTATGGCAGAATGTGAATGCGTCTGATGAAGTTTGCATCATGGACTCAGCGCGGCTCTAATGACGTGACGTCCTTCAGGTCAAGCGTTAATGACCTCTCACACACACTCCAGCGCTGCGCTAGTGAGTGCCTCAGACAGACGGTGTGTTTGCGTTACAGATTGTTCAGACACGGCCTGTAAACAGCCTCATCTATCATGACACGCTCTGTTAGCCGCACGTCATGTTGTTCTCTGCTATCCGCGGCCTAACACGCAGAGGTCCGGCGGAGGTAATGAAGAGCCAGTGAAGCGCAGGCCCGGACCCGCACTCATCTGTTTATCTGTCTAAAGATTACGCAACCCGAAAATCCACAATTTTATGCTGCCTTTGTAAATTATCCAAGCCTGCGTTTGATGAATGTATCGCGCTCGGGGACGCTCGGGCTGTGTGTGTTCTTGTGTTGCTGAAGTTCACTCGCGCGAGTGTGTGATGGTGTTTTCACAGACTCGGGAAACACAATCTCGCACGCGCGTGTTTTTAAAGTGCACTGCATCATATTTCTGTCTCGCTCCATTCAGAGCATTATTTTCAATTTAGGGGAATTATGATTAATGCTTTTGCTGCTTTTGGAGCTCCTGAAGTTTCTGCGCTCTGATTTATTGGCACTTAAGTCTAACAGAATTATAGTATTCTACATGGATTCATTTTGTGTCTTTAATCGTGTTTTGTGTGTGTTTGTGTTTTGCAGCCGGAGAATGAGGAGAAATCAATAACGTATGACAACATCGGACCCAATGTGTGTATGGGAGACCACAAGGTACGACTAACCAACGTGTGTGTGTGTGTGTGTGAGAGAGAGAGAGAGAGAGAGAGAGAGAGAGAGAGAGAGAGAGAGAGAGTGTGTGTGTGTGTGTGTGTGTGTGTGTGTGAGTGAGTGAGTGTGTGTGTGTGTGTGTGAGAGAGAGAGAGAGAGAGAGAGTGTGTGTGTGTGTGAGTCAATCTGGCTGCAATGCAATTTAAACATTTTAAACTCACCAGTTTTAAGGAGAAAAAAAGAAAACAGAGACACTGTCTAAATATTAAATTACTGAAATGTTCTTGAATGTGTGGTGCGACTGATTCAGACCCAATCAAGCTCAGTGTGTTAATCACACACTCATACACCCGCACACACACACACAACACACACTCACACACCTGCACGCGCACACACACACACACACACTCATTTACATACACTCACTCACTCACTCACTCACTCACCCACTCACCCACCCACACACACACTTCTGTTCCTCCTGTGATGGTGTAATAGATACAAGACAGTCAAGACCAATCAAAAACCAGTATTCAAATAGATTCTGGAAAGAATACCAATTGGAATTCGGTATGCAAATGAGGCCAGCCCTGTTAACAGTGTGAGTGAGAGACTATAAAAACTATAAAAAACACAAATAGATTTAAATGATCTACAACACTTTTGATTAAACTTAACTCTACAACACAGTTTTTTACATAGTGATTCGAGCTGAATTATAAAGAATTGATTTTTTATGATTTTTGTTTATTTTATTATTTATACAATTTTAAACTGTTATTTTAGAGTTTGTTATGGTTAGTCTTAAGTTATATATTGCTAAATAATACTTTTTTATTGTATAACTACTATTTTTTATTTTGTTAATAAAATTTCAATTATTTTATAGAGAGAGAGAGAGAGAGAGAGAGAGAGAGTGTGTGTGTGTGTGTGTGTGTGTGTGTGTAACCAGACAGACACACACCCACCAAAATCACATTCAGATGTTCTAGAAATGTAAGTGAATTTAGCACCCATGGAAGAACAGTTCAGACAGAAGTGTGTGTGTGTGTGTGTGTGTGTGTGTGTGTGTGTGTTCAGAACAGCTCATCCTCTAAAGAACTTGTTGAAACGCTGATCTCTCGTCTGTGTTTTTCTGCAGCCGGTCTACTTGTACTTTCGGTTAAACACAGGGCCAGGTAAACCTAATGCAAATAAGCACAAGTGTTGTGTCGTGCAGTGATGTGGTAAATATTTTCTTTTATCATTATTTTATTCTTATTATCTTTATGAATATGGCTCTGTCATAACTCATGATAGACGTGCAGAAGTTCTCATGATCTATATGTGTGTGTTGGCCAGGAAAATGGTGCCAAAAGGTGGAGAAGATTTCATGAAAAGCAGCCCTGTGCGAAGCTCCAATGCGCACACACACACACTCACACACACGCACACAGAGGACCCTGTAAAGACTTTTCAGCAGGACTGACCAGTCGCATTTGTCGCAGTGCATGCAATCATGTCCATAGAAACGACACATTGAGTTCATGAATGCTTCAAGAGTCGAGATCATGGACACACACACACACACACACACACACACACTTCCACTCAATCTCCATCAGATGCTCTTCTCTGACGTCTCTCAGCCTTGTTTCCAAAACTCTAATATAGACCATCAGAAATTACTCTACAGATTTTAAAAAGCATACTTGCAAATTTTAGATATGCCTCTACATAATACTTCAAGCTACTTCCATACAGTATGTAAGATGTTTTAAAAAGTGCAATGCAAAAAAAAAAATGTTGTTGTATTTCTCTATTGCTAGGTTTATTTGTACATTGGATTATCTTTAATGGAGATTTCTAGACGTTCTGTGTGTTAGAATAGATAGGTATATTCTGTTTGATTTTCTTTCTTTATGGATTATTGTTTATCTTTGATTTCTGATTTGTTGTTGCTCGCACTCCGCCGTGCCGCGTACAACCGCCAACTCTCATTTTATATACTGTACTTTTTAAAGAGATAATTTATAATTCGTACCAAAACTATTATATGCTGACATATTGACACAAACAGCTGCTTTTGGGTGTAAAGTTTCAAATGTTTGAATGGTTATGAACAAACAATGAAATCCACATCATTATTAGCAGAATATGCCATTTCAGCCAATATGATTTATATATATAAATATATATATAGCCAATTTAAAGTTTGTTTTTTAAGCAGTGCCATAAACCATGCAAATATATACGATAGTTTCTATAGCAGTCTTGCTCGGTTATTACAGTACTGTTCTTATTCTAACTTATTTCTGTGTAATAATGTTATGGTTCTGAATGTGATATTTCTATAGGCCTGGGTATCTTAAAAATCGCTGTATCCTTTTCTCTCTCTTTTTTTTGTTTTTGTATGATTTTTTTTGTTACTATATTATTGTGCCATGGTGCCGACTATTGAATTGAACTCAAATGTAGAGTTTAAGTTATAAATCAGTTCAGCTGTAAGAGGAAAAAACACTCAAATTAAGGACCAGGAGAAATCTCTTTACACTTTACTTTACAATGTCCATTTCACACACCATGTGTTTTTACAAACATAATCACACATGAAGTCCGTGTATCAGTATTTTACTTCAGTCACACTGTACAGTAAAGTGTGAGTGTTTCTGGTGGACTCCTCGTGTGTGTTCTCAGCATCAGTGCCGTTTGCTCCTCCTGGTTTAATTCTACACTACAGAGTTGACAGATTAGATTGATCCTTCATTTCTGAATCAGTGGAAATGATTTTGTGTCGCTTTGACAGTGATTTGCTTAGAAAAACTGCTTGTTAACTGTTTTCCCCAGCAGGGCAGGAGATAGGATTCACTCTTTTCTTTAAGCAGATAGCGATTAGACCTCGTGGATGGCAAGACCTCCAAAAGCAATAAAACCATTAGAACTCAATGAATGAATGAGTGAATCAATTCCTCTTTGTCATTAGTCAAGCACATCAGAAAGCCCTTGAGATTCACTGAACAAGCCTTTGACATTTAGATGTATCATGCATGAACATTTATATTATATTGTTTTTTGTTTTTTTTGCGGGGGGGGGGTAATATTGTTAAAATTTTGATTAACAATATTACATTATACAATATGATATTATGTGTTCATCAAACTGTTTATAAAAATTCATATATTATTGAACATATGATATTAGCCTAATAATTTGTTATGGCGGGATGTTTTAAGATGTCTCGGGATGAAATTACGTAAGTCACATGACGCATAAAACTCCTACAAACAAAAGGTTCGGAAATATGTCATGCAAGTATATATATGTATTTCAACAACGTTTACGAATATTTTTGTAACCACAAAAGTTAAGATTACAAGTTAGTTATAGATGTTCGCGAGATCGCGGTCGCTACGCGCGTTTTTCGTTACGATCAATATCGAAATCGTGTGCGAACTGCGAAGTAGTGTAGTGTCATTACTTACAAGCCTAACTTATAAAAATAAATGTATATATCACAAAAAAAAATTGTTTAATGTGTCTTTAAGGGTTGATGGGGTCACGAGACATTTGCATTACTTAAATCCGCGAATAACACTGACAAAACAAGTTTGCCTTCCTGAAATCTGTTAAATTATAAGAAATACATATATCAGAAAATCTGTGAATGCATTATTTAAGGCCTTCTGTCCCTGCAGTTTGGGCTGAAAAATAAAATAAATAAAAAAAATCTTAAAAATAAAAACTCTTAATGTCTGTAACTAACCATGAAAAGAGACGAAATATTCCTCTTATTACAAGGAAAAAGCCGAATGAATGTTTATGATCTTATTAGCAACAATCATGTAGGAATTTTATTATCATTACTATGCTATTAATAATAGCCTATTAATGCACGGATATATAATATGCATTTGTTTGCACCTTTCGCGTGGCCGAGCTAAAAAATATGCGCTACAATAACACAATAAAATGGTTTAAACAAATGCATGAAATTATAAAGAACCAGGACAAATGTAAAATATTGGCTTGTTAAATAATTTATTGATAATACAAAGTTTTTTTCTTCCTTCATCACGGAAGCAATAATATTCTCTTCGTCGATATTTATGTCCATCTTTGAGTAATTTTTTCGTGTTGTGAGGTAAAACATAAACTCCTTCCATTGAAAGTATAAGCGGCCAAAAAAGGACATTGTTAAAACAAATTCTATTCACATCATTTACAGCACTGGCACTTTTTATACACTTTGTGTACCTGTTTTCAAAATAATAAAAAAGTGAAACTTTTAGGCGAAAGAGGCGTCGTTATTCTTCTGCGATCGAAGACAAAGATGATCTTAAATGATGATGATGAGGGGAAAGTTGGCACGTCTTCGTGATGCTTTCATAACATAATTTACTCAGTAAAAAATATATATACATCTCACGTCCACTTCTAACTGCACAACCGCATTCAAAGCAAAGCAAAAGCCGCGTGAACAGTGTGTTTATACCCTGCTTAACTCTGCCTCATTTCCCCGGAAGAATCTGAGGCAGATGATGATGATGATGATGATGATGATAATGAAGAGTCTTTTCTCAGTTTCATCACAAAGTGTCCGAGCTGTTACTGCACGGGCTGATGAGCGACAGGTTACTCGTCTTGTGCTTTTTCAACAGTCTTGTGATTTTCTCGTCGTCGGAGTTCGGGTCCAGAGGTTTGTTATATTCATCATCCTCCTCGTTGTCCGAGCTCTCCTTCATCTTCTCCGTCTCTGAGTCGTGTTTCTTCTTAGCCGTGGCCATTTCAGCCGCGTGCCTCTTCCGCCATTTGGTTCTTCTGTTCTGAAACCAAACCTGAGAGAGAGAAAAACACTTCAGCGCACTGGCCTTCTCTGGGATAAATGCAACAATTAAATGCATTAAACCAAGCTTTAAAATAAAATAAATAAAATAATCTAAATGTAATTATAGTACAAAATTAATTTCAAGTTGACCAGAGAGTGTGTAAATATTATGCCTAACGGTGTGAAATTATGTCCAACATTGACCGCAATAATCCCAATAATTTTCATTTCAAAATTATAAATGTTGAGTTTTGCTTGTTTGTAAATTCATACACTAAAACATTCTGGGTTGTTTCAACACATGTTTGGGTCAAATCTGCACGAAATGGACTCGTAGGCTACCGTTTAAACCGTTGGTTTAAATGTTTTAATTAAAATTTGAACCCAACGGTTTTAACGGTATCGCACACAGCCTAACTGGCACTTCCACAGATATAATAATCTTATCATTGTCTCATGCTGCCGTTTACATTGAGTAAAATGTTTAATAATATGTTAAAGTTAATAAAACCCCGTGTCTATCTACCTTGACTTGACTCTCGGTCATTCCCAGAGAATATGCGAGTCGAGCTCTCTCTGGACCGGCCAGGTATTTGGTCTGTTCGAAGGTTTTCTCCAGCGCGAAAATCTGCTGTCCTGAAAAAGTTGGTCTGGAATGTTTCTTCTTGCCGTCCTTGTCCAGCATCATATTCGCCTGGCCTGAAGAAAGCCAGACACGGTCAGCCAAATAAAGACATTTAACTTAACATTATGGGGAAATATGGTTGTCATGTCACGAGAGACCCACAACTTTTAGACACACTGCAAAATAATATCCCAACAATCTGAGCGACTCTTAAAAATAAGGTTCTTCAGCCTATTGGCAAGATGGTTCCATGAAGAACCTTTAATGGAATCTTTCCATTAGCCACACAACAATTCTAAATAGGAAATATGTTCTTTAGATTGTTAAAATGTTACAAAAAAAATATTTTATGTACAAAATATATTAGAACTAATCACTGAAAGGATTATTATTATTATGTTGTATATATATATATATATTAGGCTATATTATTATTATTATTTGGATATTTGTGGAACCCAAAACGGTTACACTGGAAAAAACCCTTTTGGAACCTTTAATTTTTTTTAAGTGAGATTGTTTAGATTGTCATTTAGGCCAGGAAAACTCACCCGGACAGCTCACCCGCGGGTCTCTCCAGGGCGACCCTTGCATCATTCCCGGCCAGAATATGGGCGCCCTGCCGGGCAGCTCCGTCAGGGGTTTGGGATACCGAGACACGGCCGCCGGGTTGAAGTACATCCCAGCTGTTGTGGCCAAGCCGTTGATCCGGGGAAAGCCCGAGAGAAGCTGTCCGGCCGTGGTGATGGGTCTCCCCAAGATATCGCTTATTCCATGCGGTGTTCCGAGCGGGATCTGAGAGTTCAGGTTGGCGAAAGAATGAGCCTTGAAGCCCGCGGGGTTCTGCAGGGTGTACGGGAATAAAGAGGTCTTCATCTCGGTCATGTTGTGCAGCGCAGCCAGTGGAGTGCTGCCCAGAACGAACGCACTCTGCCGGTTACTATCCATCTGCCCGACCGCTAACATCGGTGCGTGTGAACCACACGATCAACCGCCAAACAACAACAACACATACAAAGTACAACAAAGTTTAGTGCAACAACTCATCCAAGGGAACGAATACTGCGAGTTTCACAAGTTCTGCGAATGTTTCCCCATACAGAAGTGTCCTAGTTCAGGCGAGAGAGGGAGTTTCCGAAGCAGAATCCAGACGGCGGCCGTCGACAGATCTCACGCCCGCTTTGAGTGCTTCAAACCCCGCATCTGAGGCGCCGATCGCCGGTCAATGGACTCTATCAGTGATGACGAGCTGATAACCGGCAAGCGCGTGTCTCCTATTGGATGACGCTAAGTGACGCCATTCTCTGATTGGAGGAAGCGCGGCGGCGAATTTGCATGCGCGTAACTTGGACAAAGCCGCACTCCATCAAGCTCGTATTGTAGCGCCTTTAATGACGCGTCGCACTGTAGAAATCATTGTTTCAACATTTGACACAATAGACGCGTTTACTTTATGACGCTGGCGGAGTAAGTACATTAACCTCATACAAAGGTGTCGCTAATTATATTAAAAGCCGGTCATTTGATTATTTAAACGTTTCGTTTAGAACAAACTTAACCGTTTTTTAACGCGATCTCATTTGTAGTTCTATAAGATAAAATGCGAAAACTATTTAATTGGTTATTAAAACGTACGCTCCTTGTATAAGTATATAAATTATACTTTATAAACTATATATATGTTTTACACATATGAAATATTAATACGCGTCGCCTGTTGCCTGCGTCATATTAGGCCTATTATAGCTTAATAACGAAAAAATGTATTATTAGCCTATTGGAAATGTAGCTCGCCATTTTTAGCGTATAAAATGTTGCAAGAATCTGTTACAGTTTTACAAATGACATGAGACCTTGTAACTTCATGATTTGTTGCTAAAAAAATAATCCTCAAAATATATAATTCGCATGGGAAAAAAATAAAACAAAAAAAAGTCAGGAAATGTTTTACTGCGCAAAATTAAATGCAACTTTTCAGCGACGGTTTAATTCCCAGAGTCTTATTTAATTCAGTCTTCAGATATTAAACTCACTGATGCTGATAATATCTCATCTAAAGATTTCTCCTTGTCAAATATCATCATTAATCTAAATATGCAGTAAATGAATGTGATTGAGCCGCTTGTAAATTTGCTTTGTTATTATTTTTCCTGTCTTAAACATCTTTAATGTTCCGTGTTGTTTTCCTCGTAATCTCCGTGAACTGCAGAGACAGAGATCATCTGGAGATGTTTTATGGATCTGTCAGTGAAATATGACCATGCTGGATTTTAAAAGGGTTCAATATTATTTAGACCTTCATCAAATGAAATGCGCCTTTTGAAATATGACTTTCCATTATAATAATAAAAGGACTCTCCGATTATTTCTATTTATTTATTTATAGACGTTAACCAACAAAAGGGTTTATTGTGGCTTGTGTAT
>CM040784.1:34599199-34606699 GCA_022829085.1 Abramis brama | reverse complement strand
GGGTTATTAATTCTTAGGTGTGTGATTGTTTTATGTCGTTTCCTTGTTGTATGTTTGTTTTATTATTATTATTATTTTGTATTGTTATTTGCTTTACAAATAAAGAATACCGATAATAATAACCAGATATTTGTCTAAGCCCGTGTCCGCCACATTAGAAACAATCATGCTGTTGTAAATCACAATTGTGAGATAAAAACACACGCTGTTGCAAATTATTCATTGTGAGGTAAAAATTATGGCATACAAGTCATAATTATGGCATATTAAGTAAAATGGGAGCCTATTTTCCCTCCACAAGAAATAAATGCTGTTGTAAATCCTTAATTGTGAGGTCAATACCTCAAAATGATGGTAGAAGTCATAAGTATATATAAAGACATAAGACATACAAAGGCGAAATTGACATAAAAAGTTGAAATTATGACAATTTCGACTTTTTGTCTAATAATTTTCACTATCACAATTATGGCATAGTATAATTTCGACATTTATCTTAATAAAAATAATTAAAGATGTCATAATTATTACATTTGTCATAATTTCAACATAGAAAGTCATAATTTCGATTTTTATCTAATTATTTGACTTTTTAATCATAATTGGTGTCATAATTTCGACATTTATTTATCATTATGACTTAGTATGCCATGATTATCACTTTTATGTCCTAATTTCGACATAACGCATCATTTCGATTTATAATCTAATAATTTGACTTTTTAATCATAATTAGTTTGTCATAATTTCGACATTTATCTCTTAATTATGACTTAGTTTGTCATAATTGTCACTTTAATGTCAATTTCAACATAAAAGTCATAATTTAGACTTTAAATTATGGCTTAGTATGTCATAATTTTGACAAAAGTTAGAATTTCGACTTTTTAATGTCATCATTTCAACTTTATTCTTTTTCTTATATGGCAGAAATGAGCTTCCCTGCAAATCAAATAGATAAACTGATATCAACTTTTTGAACGAACACGTGACCAACACAAACTAACGCAACACGTGATCAGCCTCTGCTGGTAGAGACTGTAACTACACTAAACGGTTATTGATTCATGACCAAAATCACAAGTGTGCACAAGACTTAAAGAACACTACTGAGTGTCTAAATCTTTATCTGCTCACCTTCTCCATTGTAGGACTTTCCAAAGAGCAAGTCTTCAGCAAACATTATATAACTTTTATCATGGATACCATGGTATCTTATCATGGATACCATGGTAAGGTAAGTACCTTGCTTTGAGTACCAAATGGATAATCATTGTACATGAATATGGTAATCATTTGGTTCTGTAGTGTATATCAAAGTGCCATGGTATCACCACAGTACTTTTCTGTAAGGCTACAGTATATAAATCAAAGTTTCACAATAATAAGCAAAAATATAATTATTTCTTATTTTAATTCACATAATTATTCTATTTACAACCTAGATTTTTTATTTTTATTTTTACAGTAGTTAAACTATGCTCATATATTTGGATAAGAAGTTATGAGTAAAAATATTTTTTAAAATCTTTATTAACTCACGAACAGCTGGAAAACTCAAAAACTTAAAACTCAGCTGGAAAATTAATAAAGTCTTAAAATGTCATTCTATATAATTAATTTACATTTTTCAATATTTTACACAAATAATTAAATAGAAACGACAAGTAACACATTGAATTAAACTGAAGCCTCTGCTGCTGTTCGGTTTCTTCATCGGAATGGTATAAAAATCAGAATAGGTTTTGCCACCTGTTATGAGAACACACACACACACACACACACACACTCATTACTCAAAAAACTCGACTTGTTTCTCTTCTGTTGACGAGGCTGCCGATAGATTGTGAACTGGCCAAAAATCATTTGACTTGATTTGATTTTTGATAATTTTATCGCTATTCCAGTCACTCCAGCTGACGTGTTCTGTGATGTCAAGCACTTTATTTTTATGGCTTGTTTAATGATAAAATAGAAGCAATTTCCACTGCAGACTTTTTGAATTTAATGATAAAATACAAACAATTTTCACTGCTCAGACTTTTTGAATTTAATGATAAAATACAAGCAATTTCCACTGCTCAGACTTTTTGAATTTAATGATAAAATACAAGCAATTTTTTGCTGCTCAGACTTTTTGAATTTAATGATAAAATACAAGCAATTTTTGCTGCTTGGTCTTTAAGTGTTTAATGATAAAATACAAACAATTTTCACTGCTCAGACTTTTTGAATTTAATAATAAAATACAAGCAATTTTTTGCTGCTCAGACCTTTTGAATTTAATTATATAATTCAAGTAATTTTTGCTGCTTGGTCTTTAAGTGTTTAATGATAAAATACAAGTAATTTTCACTGCTTAGACTTTTTGAATTTAATGATAAAATACAAGCAATTTAATTATAAAATACAATTAATTTTTGCTGCTTGGTCTTTAAGTGTTTAATGATAAAATACAAGTTTCACTGCTTAGACTTTTTCACTGCTTAGACTTTTTGAATGTAATGATAAAATACAAGCAATTTAATTATAAAATACAATTAATTTTTGCTGCTTGGTCTTTAAGTGTTTAATGATAAAATACAAGTAATTTTCACTGCTTAGATCTTTAGAATTTAATGATAAAATACAAGCAATTTTTGCTGCTCAGACTTTTTGAATTTAATGATAAAATACAAGTAATTTTTGCTGCTCAGTCTTTTTTAATTTAATGATAAAATACAAGTAATTTTTGCTGCTTGGTCTTTAAGTGTTTAATGATAAAATACAAGTAATTTTCACTGCTTAGACTTTTTGAATTTAATGATAAAATACAAGTAATTTTCACTGCTTAGATTTTTTTAATTTAATGATAAAATACAAGCAATTTTTGCTGCTCAGACTTTTTGAATTTAATGATAAAATACAAGTAATTTTTGCTGCTCAGTCTTTTTGAATTTAATGATAAAATACAAGCAATTTTTGCTGCTTTAAGTGTTTAATGATAAAATACAAACAATTTTCACTGCTCAGACTTTTTGAATTTAATGATAAAATACAAGCAATTTTTTGCTGCTCAGACCTTTTGAATTTAATTATATAATTCAAGTAATTTTTGCTGCTTGGTCTTTAAGTGTTTAATGATAAAATACAAGTAATTTTCACTGCTTAGACTTTTTGAATTTAATGATAAAATACAAGCAATTTAATTATAAAATACAATTAATTTTTGCTGCTTGGTCTTTAAGTGTTTAATGATAAAATACAAGTTTCACTGCTTAGACTTTTTCACTGCTTAGACTTTTTGAATGTAATGATAAAATACAAGCAATTTAATTATAAAATACAATTAATTTTTGCTGCTTGGTCTTTAAGTGTTTAATGATAAAATACAAGTAATTTTCACTGCTTAGATCTTTAGAATTTAATGATAAAATACAAGCAATTTTTGCTGCTTGGTCTTTAAGTGTTTAATGATAAAATACAAGTAATTTTCACTGCTTAGACTTTTTGAATTTAATGATAAAATACAAGTAATTTTCACTGCTTAGATTTTTTTAATTTAATGATAAAATACAAGCAATTTTTGCTGCTCAGACTTTTTGAATTTAATGATAAAATACAAGTAATTTTTGCTGCTCAGTCTTTTTAAATTTAATGATAAAATACAAGCAATTTTTGCTGCTTTAAGTGTTTAATGATAAAATACAAGTAATTTTCACTGCTTAGACTTTTTGAATTTAATGATAAAATACAAGCAATTTTTGCTGCTCAGACTTTTTGAATTTAATTATAAAACACAATAAATTTTTGCTGCTTGGTCTTTAAGTGTTTAATGATAAAATACAAGTAATTTCCCCTCTTAGACTTTTTGAATTTAATGATAAAATACAAGCAATTTTTGCTGCTTGGTCTTTAAGTGTTTAATGATAAAATACAAACAATTTTCACTGCTCAGACTTTTTGAATTTAATGATAAAATACAAGCAATTTTTTGCTGCTCAGACCTTTTGAATTTAATTATATAATTCAAGTAATTTTTGCTGCTTGGTCTTTAAGTGTTTAATGATAAAATACAAGTAATTTTCACTTCTTAGACTTTTTGAATTTAATGATAAAATACAAGCAATTTAATTATAAAATACAATTAATTTTTGCTGCTTGGTCTTTAAGTGTTTAATGATAAAATACAAGTAATTTTCACTGCTTAGACTGTTTGAATGTAATGATAAAATACAAGCAATTTAATTATAAAATACAATTAATTTTTGCTGCTTGGTCTTTAAGTGTTTAATGATAAAATACAAGTAATTTTCACTGCTCAGACTTTGAATTTAATGATAAAATTCAAGTAATTTTTGCTGTGCAGACTTTTTGAATTTAATGATAAAATACAAGTAATTTTTGCTGTCCAGTCTTTAAGTGTTTAATGATAAAATACAAGTAATTTTCACTGCTTAGACTTTTTGAATTGAATGATAAAATACAAGCAATTTTTGCTGCTCAGACTTTTTGAATTTAATTATAAAAAAAGATTTTTTTGCTGCACAGACTTTTTGAATTTAATGATAAAATACAAGTAATTTTTGCTGCTCAGTCTTTAAGTGTTTAATGATAAAATACAAGTAATTTTCACTGCTTAGACTTTTTGAATTTAATGATAAAATACAAGTAATTTTCACTGCTTAGACTTTTTGAAATTAATGGATAAAATACAAGTAATTTTTGCTGCTCAGTCTTTAATTTGTTTAATTATAAATTACAAGTAATTTTCACTGCTTAGACTTTTTGAATTTAATGATAAAATACATGCAATTTTTGCTGCTCAGACTTTTTGAATTTAATGATAAAATACAAGCAATTTTTGCTGCTTTAAGTGTTTAATGATAAAATACAAGTAATTTTCACTGCTTAGACTTTTTGAATTTAATGATAAAATACAAGCAATTTAATTATAAAATACAATTAATTTTTGCTGCTTGGTCTTTAAGTGTTTAATGATAAAATACAAGTAATTTTCACTGCTCAGACTTTGAATTTAATGATAAAATTCAAGTAATTTTTGCTGTGCAGACTTTTTGAATTTAATGATAAAATACAAGTAATTTTTGCTGCCCAGTCTTTAAGTGTTTAATGATAAAATACAAGTAATTTTCACTGCTTAGACTTTTTGAATTGAATGATAAAATACAAGCAATTTTTGCTGCTCAGACTTTTTGAATTTAATTATAAAAAAAAGATTTTTTTGCTGCACAGACTTTTTGAATTTAATGATAAAATACAAGTAATTTTTGCTGCTCAGTCTTTAAGTGTTTAATGATAAAATACAAGTAATTTTCACTGCTTAGACTTTTTGAATTTAATGATAAAATACAAGTAATTTTCACTGCTTAGACTTTTTGAAATTAATGGATAAAATACAAGTAATTTTTGCTGCTCAGTCTTTAAGTGTTTAATTATAAATTACAAGTAATTTTCACTGCTTAGACTTTTTGAATTTAATGATAAAATACATGCAATTTTTGCTGCTCAGACTTTTTGAATTTAATGATAAAATACAAGCAATTTTTGCTGCTCAGACTTTTTGAATTTAATGATAAAATACAAGTAATTTTCACTGCTTAGACTTTGAATTTAATGATAAAATACAAGTAATTTCACTGCTCAGACTTTTTGAATTTAATGTTAAAATACAAGCAATTTTTGCTGCTTGGTCTTTAAGTGTTTAATGATAAAATACAAACAATTTTCACTGCTCAGACTTTTTGAATTTAATGATAAAATACAAGCAATTTTTTGCTGCTCAGACCTTTTGAATTTAATTATATAATTCAAGTAATTTTTGCTGCTTGGTCTTTAAGTGTTTAATGATAAAATACAAGTAATTTTCACTTCTTAGACTTTTTGAATTTAATGATAAAATACAAGCAATTTAATTATAAAATACAATTAATTTTTGCTGCTTGGTCTTTAAGTGTTTAATGATAAAATACAAGTAATTTTCACTGCTTAGACTGTTTGAATGTAATGATAAAATACAAGCAATTTAATTATAAAATACAATTAATTTTTGCTGCTTGGTCTTTAAGTGTTTAATGATAAAATACAAGTAATTTTCACTGCTCAGACTTTGAATTTAATGATAAAATTCAAGTAATTTTTGCTGTGCAGACTTTTTGAATTTAATGATAAAATACAAGTAATTTTTGCTGTCCAGTCTTTAAGTGTTTAATGATAAAATACAAGTAATTTTCACTGCTTAGACTTTTTGAATTGAATGATAAAATACAAGCAATTTTTGCTGCTCAGACTTTTTGAATTTAATTATAAAAAAAAGATTTTTTTGCTGCACAGACTTTTTGAATTTAATGATAAAATACAAGTAATTTTTGCTGCTCAGTCTTTAAGTGTTTAATGATAAAATACAAGTAATTTTCACTGCTTAGACTTTTTGAATTTAATGATAAAATACAAGTAATTTTCACTGCTTAGACTTTTTGAAATTAATGGATAAAATACAAGTAATTTTTGCTGCTCAGTCTTTAATTTGTTTAATTATAAATTACAAGTAATTTTCACTGCTTAGACTTTTTGAATTTAATGATAAAATACATGCAATTTTTGCTGCTCAGACTTTTTGAATTTAATGATAAAATACAAGCAATTTTTGCTGCTCAGACTTTTTGAATTTAATGATAAAATACAAGTAATTTTCACTGCTTAGACTTTTTGAATTTAATGATAAAATACAAGTAATTTCACTGCTCAGACTTTTTGAATTTAATGTTAAAATACAAGCAATTTTCACTGCTCAGACTTTTTGTATTTAGTAATGAAAGAAGAAATCTTTGAATTTAATAATAAAATTGAATATAATGTTTTGAATATAATGATAAAGAATAAAAGCAATTTTCACTGCTCAGATGTTTTGAATATAATGATAAATTACAAGCAAATTTCACTGCTCAGACTTTTAGTTTAATGATTAAATACAAGCAATTTTCCAACAATCATTTGACTGATAATTTTATTGCTATCCCAGTCCCTCGAGCTGACGTGTTCTGTGATGTCAAGCACTTTATTTTCATGGCCTGAACAACAGCAGCGCAGGGAGCATTTTAGTGAAGATGCCAGCTCTTCTGTTGAGAGTAAATTACAGTTCTGTGTTTCTGAACCACTTGAGGATTCGCCAGCAGATGCAATAACATTATTCTCTGATGCCTGGCTCATCTCAGCAATGAACGTTTGGCTCAACGTTCTGATACACATAGACTCTGTAAAGCCAGTCCACTAAGATATAAAGAGATCTCCAGGCATCAGCCACCGGAAATTTTACACTGATATCCCCCTGGAGAGGCTTGTCATGGAGGCTACGGCCCTGTTATTGGTTTCTGTTTAGGCACGGCGAATCCCACGTCTCATCCAGCGGATAGAGAGTAAACAGATATGACATTCTCAGAAAAATACACTGAAAACAGTGTCCAAACAGGAGCTATTGATTAATCACCGGTCTGTCTGGCA
>CM040784.1:34559199-34594199 GCA_022829085.1 Abramis brama | reverse complement strand
TCCGATGAAGCGTACCAATTTTCTTTTCGATTGATCAAAGTTTCGATTGATCAAAGTAACCTATAGAAAAGTGAATTTTTGAAATGATGGTGGCGCTATAGAGTTGGTCCTTGAGACTCCAAAATTGGCCAAATCACTATTCATTACCATCTCTACAATTGTACCAAATTTCATCATTTTCCCATGTTCCCTTCATAGGGCTGCCATTGACTCCCATTGGGGAGGAATAATAATAATAAAGTAAACTGACGAATACAATATATAAAAACAATATTGTATATAAAAATGTATTAGTTCATGTTAGTTACTGCATTAACTAATGAGACCTTATTGTAAAGTGTTACCAAGTTTTTATGTTTTATTTTACTTAAGTTATCTTATAGTTTTAGTTAACTATTATAATTATTGTAATTAGTGACTTCAGCACACATTAGCTGTTAAACGCTCATTAGCGAGGAGGTTATTGATTTCCTCGGCAGGAGCGCAGGCCTGCTTTTCCCCAGACGTTTGCTTGTTCGTTCTCCGCTGGAATCCAGATCCCATTCATCCCCATTTGAATGGCTCTCTGCGCTCACGACGGCTCATTTGCTCCCTGATGGAGATGAACTGGTCCTGGGAACGAATCCGGTTCGGAGACGGGACCTCTGGTCACTCGCAATCAATTTCACTCATCGTGATTACATTAATATTGCATCTTCTGCCTGCTCTCAAAATGAAGACATATTAGAGAAAGAGAAAACAACACCTTCTCTTTAAGCAACTGGTGCTCAATGACTTTCTGCAAAAATGCTTTTCTTACTTAGTATTTTGTCTTGTTTCCAGTCCAAATACCAAAGCATTTACTAGATGAGTAAAATGACATAAGATATTATGAGAAATATAATCTTAATTCAAACAGAAACAGGATTATTTCTCTGACCCCATTGGCAGATAATTGAGCTTGTTTTAGGCAAAAACTCACTTAATTCTGATTTATTCCCCTGGAAAACAAGACATAATATCTTATGTCATTTTACTCATCTAGTAAATGGTTCTTGATTTAATAATTTTTTGATATTTGGACTGGAAACAAGACAAAAATACTAAGTAAGTAAAGCATTTTTTGCAGTGCGTCTTTCAACTCAACTAGGAGAACAAACCGTTCCCAAGAGAAGTCTGAAGAATTCTGAAGTTCCGCATTGACTCATAGCAGAGATATTACTGTCACCTGACTCCAATCTGACTTCCCGTATTTTGGAGCAGGAGGTTGTTTTCTTAATCTCTGGATTTTGGATTCTCCAATTACATCATGTCTTCTCATTTCCTATAACAAAGCTCAAGCAAATGAAACTGGCCTCCAAAGCATGATGTTCTCCTGAAGCGTTTGTGCGTGTAAAATCAGTTTAGTGTCCCTGGGTCTGAATCAAACAGCTGTGTCTGATATTTAATGCTCTTTACATGGTAGAACATCGTAGTCTATGCAAAAATAATAAATTAAAACAAATTAGCCTATGTAACGCGCAAAAATATAAATGCTGAATCTGCATCCAATGTGAACACATTACTTTATTGATCTAGTTTTGTGCTACACAGAAAAAAATAAATTGGTGTAGAATTTACTTTGAAACATTTTTCACTCTAAAATTGCTAGTAAATTTCATTTCAATTAAAAAGAAAAGTAAAACATTGAATTAAATGTACAATTTTAAAGAAGATTGATTTAAATAGTGTGATATATATATATAGTGGAAAAATAAATGTTTTATTATTTTATATTATAAAATATTTTTCTACTATATATATATATATATATATATATATATATATATATATATATATATATATATATATATATATATATATATACCTACATATTTAAAAGAAATTCTGCTAATATTTTTAATATAAAATATATATTTTTTTATAAAATATATATACATGTCATGTATACACATTTTTTTATTCTACTATATATATATATATATGGAGAGAGAGAGAGAGAGAGAGAGTAGAAATATTTTATATAATGTGTATATAAATTCTTCATATTTTCATGTCCAATTCAGTGTGCGTATATATATATATATATATATATATATATATTTAAACCTTAATCAAAATAATCAATAATCTTTTTTTTTTTTTAAAGAACTTCAAAAACTATGTTGTACACTGCTTATCTGGAGGACATATGGTGTTAAAAAGTCGGTGTAGATTTATGTTTGCAGTGTAAAGGCTGCTTTAAAAGTCTCCCCGCCTCATTTGCAGTGTACAGATGAGCACAGATGTCTGAAGCGAACAGTGACTGTAAAACGTCTTGAAGAAAGAGGCTGCTGCTTTAGGATTAGTTCAGTTATGCTGCTATTATCAGGGTTGCCAGTCTAGTTATGAACAGTGAAGATGCTTGCTGAAGCACAGATATCATTGTGTAAGGCTACAAAAGCCTGTATATGAGTCTGTCTGTGCTTTTAATAAATAAAGGTTTGACCTCCTACAAACACTGATGTGTAGAGCGTTTCAATAGAGCGGAGTTCAATAGAGTTCAATGGAACTCTTACAATACATCCTAGACTTACAGTAGATTAGACCTGGATGTGGAGACTGTAGATGTAATCATGCCAATGTTAACGTGATATTGTGCACAAGGTATTTAAAGATTCCAGATGTTCATTCTCGTGCGTGTCCTGCATGTGCTTTATATATCAGCCACTATATCGGTATCGGCCGATATATGTTTATTCTTAATGTTATCGTTATCGGCCCGATAAGAAAATTTGGCCGATATATTAAAGCTGATAAATAATGTATTATTTCCTTCAGATGAGACGCTTCAGATGCGCACTGATCAACATGATGGGTTTGAATTGCTTGAAATATGATTGTTGTCAATACGGTTCAGTGCAACAAGTCTGTCATATTGGCTACATAAAAATATAATGAGAACATCATTATAATTGTGTGATTGGGACATGATGAGACTTTTGTTTTTGTAATCAGGCTCTCAAAAATTATATACAAATTTGGATTTTGATTTATTGGCCAATATATCGGTTATCGGCTTTCGAATATAAAGGGTTATCGGTATTGGCCAAAATTTTCATATCGTGCACCCCTAAATCGAACATTAAAAAGACATTTAAAAGTGTAAAAGCATTAACAATTTACCACCACAGACCATAAAAAAACCCTGATTATTTCCACAGCTATATTACGGACATGTTAAATATTACTGTCTGTATTATGTAACACGTTGCCTTAATCAAAAATGTTCAATAACCGGAACATTGAGTGATTTTAAAGTGATTTCCGTCATTGTTACAGATTAGAAGTGAAAAGGGAGATAATAATTTTTAAGCATCCGTGTGAAAACAAACCTGGAAAGAGACGTGAGGATTTAGGGAGAAAAACGAGAGATTCCCAGTGCATTCCAGTGAATTATTCATGGGATATATCGCAAATTAAATCGGGAGAGCAGACCACCGATGAGCAGTACATGATCTTCATACAGGAGTTTTCATCGGGATAAAGAGGAAAAGTGAAAATAATCAGGAGGAAAAGAAAGAGATGTTGCCACTAGAGTTATATTATTGTCTTCAAGTCTGGACATGAGAACATGGAGGACATTTTAAAGCTCATTCATGCAGTCAAACTGACGGATATGGATTATTTGTAGCCCAACTTTATGATTTGAAATTATTTGTTTCAGTCTCTTTGACTAGAACATCATGAATTTCTGCAAATCAGCTTTGAATTATGAAAAATACATAAATTTGACTTCGAAGTAGACTTTATTTACTTTGTAAAGCTTGTTTTAAGGATGTGAACGTGACAAAAATGCTCATTTCAGTGTGATTTATTTGCAAACAGTCTCTCTTTCTGCCAGTGGTCTTCAGGTGTTTTCACGGCTTCTCTTCTTTTGTGTGATAGAGGGATAAACAACTGTCAGCCTCACTTTGTCCTCAGATAAATACCACGGCTTTCAGAAACCTAATTATCTGTCTAAGACTAATGAAGGAAAGTGGCGGGTTGCCATGACAACCGTTACATTAGAACACGTGAAAGACACTTCCGTGTTCAGTTGCTCGCGACCGCATGACACTGCTGTCAGAAACGTGTAACTCAGCAGTTCACATGCTCTCATAAACCATAGCTTTATCCAAGTACACAAATCCATGTTTGACATGTTTCTATTGTGCTTTAATAACAAGATGATTTGAGATTGCAAAATGGCTGAAAAATCACAGAGACAGTCACTCTGAACTCTTGAGTTAATACACTCTATTTTTCCAGTTTGGCCGTCAGGAGTTCTTCTTATTTATTTATTTATTTTTATTAATATTTTGCAAGTAACAACAATTAACATGCATTCCATTAACATAAATCCTACTGACATTTGAAATTAACACTGAGTAGAACAACTGACTTGGTAAGAGGGACATAGAGTATTGACATTTAAACAGATAATACAAAAAAGAAAAAAAAGGCAAACAATTTTGCATTACTTTCGTTTTTACTTTCGATAGAAAGATCTCATTTAAATATGGTATCTCTGTTCACAGGTGACTTCATAATCTTATTTAATATCTGGGATGGCGGACAGCAAGTTCGACCCGCTATCTCGGCATGACCCAAGCAATCTATTAAGACCAGTTTCATTAACCAAAACTTTTCACTGCATGGTGCCGATGACACATACTGAGTTTCGTAATGATACACCAATGCATTCGTAAAATATAGCATTTAACGACAAAATTCAAAGTGTTCGATGCCCAAAATGACCGATATGGGAAAACTCGGCAAGAATCTAAAGAGACCAGTTTTGTGATTTTTGGCAAAAGCATTCAGAAGTTATGAGCAAAAAAGTCAATTTCTCCTCACCACTAGGTGGCACTGCGCCGAAACTACGCAGGTAGCCTCATGTCATGGTTGTCGTAACACACACCAAGTTTGGTTAGAATACACTAAAGTGTTGCACAGATATAGCCTCATGTTCATTTTGGCGTGCTCTTCTTCGAATTCATTTCACGCGTTATTCGAATTTTACAGCCATGTCAAAAATACCAGTAAGTGAGATAAAAGCAGTTCAACCTTCAAAATACAGTCAACATTAGAATTGGATCACAAAAGTTAATCAAAGTTGTCCTAAGACAAGAACGTGTATTTTTCAAAATGAATGTATAACTTCTTTCAGTTCATTATTTTCAGTTTCCATCATTATTCTGGTAGCTTTAACTAACAAGTGAGATTCTCCTCAGAAACAGACAAAAGCAAGTTCTCATATCTGATTGAAAAGAAGGTTCTCTGCGCTTCTGTAATCCACAAACAATCCGGTGCAACCAGGGCAGGACAAAACAAACCAGACAAAAGGAATCGCCGGTGCAGCACAGATGTCTACTAATTAAAATATTTATTTAAGGTGCATAACAATAAATGACTAACGTTTCGATGTAAAGTTACATCTTCATCAGAGTCCTGGTTCTCATATCTGATATTTCAATCGCAGCCTGTTCAAGAGCGCTGAACTTATTCAGTGTGTTCGGACTTCTACACAACAACGCCGGAGTCTGAGACGCCATCGCATCCAAATCCACCAGCATTCATCCTTTGAAATGGAAATGAATCTTTCCGGTTGTTTTTGCTGTCGTCTTTTATTTCATTTTCCATCCGGGATCCAGGCCGTCTGTTCGGCATCACTTCGTCTGCCACGTTCTGAAAGACGTTTTTGATTGATGATCTGAACATGTTCATGACCAATCCGCCCATTTCATGACCTGTGTAGCGAATCCTCCTGGAGAAACGTATACAAATCCCACAAGCCACAGCCTGATCAGGTATTCAGATTCAAGAGCAGAATACAGATTCCTGCTGTCTTTCAGCTTGTCAGACCCTCAACTGTGAATGATTTATGAAAAGGCAAAGGGTGCATATATCTAAGAAAGTTCCCATGCCGAAGTATTGTTGCTTCTCAACTCTTATGCCATCACATCAGCAAAGATTTAGAAAATAAAAATGCTCTAATTTTACGCAGATTTAATATGATGATTCTGGTTCTGAAGAAGCCCGAGTGAGTCTTCTACGATGCAAAACATTTTCTTCTTCCTCAGTGTTTCTGTCTTGTTTTCTGCACAAATATCTAAACATTCTTAAATCAAGATACATTTACTGGAGAAGAAGCAAAATGAACAAAAAAAGTTTTTTTTTTTGAAAAATGTATCAAAATGAAGTGAGTTAATGCTTAACCAATGGGCTCACTTAGACTCCATTGGCATTTTTTTCTTGTTAATTTTGATATTTTTCATAAAACAAGATTAAACAAGATTTTTCATAAAACAAGATTTTCATAAGATTTTTATTTGTTGTTTATATGTGGTGTTTTTAATATGCTTTAAGACAAAGCATGTGTAAATTCACAAGTCGACTCCATTGCTGAGTATTTTCTCCTTAAAACTGCAGTGAACCAAAGACAGTCTCAAAAACACGCTTTGAAATCGCTGGTGTTTCTGACGTCACAAACTACCTTGTAACCAATCAGATCAACGTGTGATCGTCAACCAGTGGATCTCTGAGCTGAGTGAGTGAGTGGAGGCGGGGCTCATTTGCATATTCATAGAACCGCGCATACTAAATGAGGCAAGGGTGTCGAGTTACATTCAAGATATTTTAAGACATGAAGACATTTTTTTCAAGGAAAAAACATTTAAATATGTAATTTTGGTGATCAGACATGAGTTTACATGAGTTTAAGAGATAAAATGATTGACTACAGGGGGACTTTAATATCTTCAGTCATTTTTGCTTCTCCAGTAAATGTATCCTGATTTAAGAATATTTAGATATTTGTGCTGGAAAACAAGACAGAAACACTGAGGAAGAACATCTTTTATTTTATTTTATTTTTTTATCATAGTATTAATTTTCTTTGTAATTTGCAGTATTCAATCTTTCTCTCTCATTACATTCATGCAAGACCCAATCAAGAGATCTTAATGAAACTGTCACTGCTAACAAAGCCTGTTTTGCAGCTTCGCCACACAGACTCAATCCTCTATGGTGGTTTTCTCATTCAGCTCAGTTGAATAAAGTTAATTAAAGTTGGATATTTGACATTATCATATGTGGATACCTGAATAATAAGACATTTGTAGGAAGCTCTAGCGCCTCTTGAGTCCTGCGATTTGAAAGCATCACATGCGTTTCCATGTGTTTGCAATGCAACCATGTGTGTTGTTTTTTTGCCTACACTGCAGAAAATGATGTTCTTCCTCAGTGTTTCTGTCTTATTTTCCAGCGGAATATCTAAACATTATTAAATCAAGATGCATTTACTGGAGAAGCAAAATTACTGAAGTGTTGAAAAAGGTTTGTGTTTAAAACAAGAACAAATATCTGCCAATGGGGTCAGAAAAAATAATCTTGTTTTCCCTTTAAATTAGGTTTATTTTTCTGGCTCAATAGTCAGATTTATTTTTCTTGTTAACTTAATTTTCATTATTTTTTGTTCAGAAAACAAGACTTCATTTTGCTTCGCCAGTAAATGTATCTTGATTTAAACCTTCTGCTCTGCTCTGGTCTTTTTTTTTTTTTAAGTTTAAAAAAATGATCGGAAAGGTTCTAAACTTCGTAAAGTTTCTGCCACTTGCTATGTGAAAAAAAAAAAAATCATGGACATGATTCAAAAAGGTTAAACGGTCTTTATACTTACTTTTCTTCTAGATCTGCTGTGCAGCCGAAACATTATTTTCCTGTTATCTCTGTAAAGCTGCTTTGAAACACTCAGTATTGTAAAAAGCGCTATAGAAATAAAGCTGACTTGACTTGACTGAAAAAATAGTCACACTTGTGCATTGGAAATGAATGGAGACGAATTTCCTCTAGTGGAAGCGTTTGGTACTGCAGCCGAGCAACATCTCACTGAAAGATCAGTTTTTGAGATATCAAACTCAAATTTGGAACACAACTTGTTTAGATTTATGGCTTTGATTTTCTTGCACTTTTAGAGAAAAACGTGTTTTTGAAAATATATATTTCATATAAACATTTAAATTGTATTTTTGTGCATTCTTCATAACAATAAAACAGTAACTTTTTTTAAAGTTCACTCTTTAAACTTTTTTCACTTCAGCAATAATCTGCCAAGTGTCGTCTTTGAAAAGAGATCAAACTTCAGTCTGTGATCTAAAGCATTCAAGATTTACCACAGTTTAACTTGGAAATTTAATTTTCAGGTCTATGCTCAGAAAGTGAATAAATGGATTATAAATACAGCATAAATCTAATTTAGTACCATAAAATCACCTAAAAATACAAAATATTAAATAAAAAACCTTATCAAACTTAAAATATAGTCCATTTCATTGAAATAGAATAAACATTTTTTTTGTGTGTCATTTTTGGGTAAGAGTGTTTAGATATTTGTGCTGGAAAACGAGACAGAAACACTGAGGAAGAACATTATTTTTGTATTTGATGTAGCAACCCTTTTTACACAGAAAATATCAATAGTGATATTTATCCTTCTGGTGTTTTTCTGTGGAAAGCCATCATAGTTTATAGTAGAGCTGATCTCATGTGTTGCTGTCATGGGTCAATGGCTTTAATAACAGCCATTACACAGCTTGAGGAAAGGAAGAATAAAACTTGTCGGCAGTCTATTAAACCATTGATTTACTCTTATCCAGTATCGGCACGGAGTCGAGCAGAAGTCAAGAAGTCACTCCTGCTGAAATAAGCTGAACGTCACATGCTGAATCCCACATGAAGCTCCTCTTCTCCGTGTTTGATGGCAGCTGTCAGGAATGATCTGGAATCTTACAACACAACTCGGCATCATGGGAAGGTATGAAGGCACTGTTGTACGGCTCAGGTTTATTCAGCATGACTCGAACACAGTCGTCCATAAAAGACACAAATATATGCGTGTAAGTTGTTTGATGTGCAGTGAGCATCTTATCTTGTTAAGATTTAAAGCAGATGACAGACGCTCTCACACACACATTTATATACGTGTATAAATATATAATCTTTTAAATTCTCCTGTAACATCATGAAAATGTAACATCATATGGGTTTGGAATTATGGAAGCTTGTTTCCGCCACAGAATAAAAAATTAAAAAGGTAATTGCATGTTATAAAGTCATAATTGTGTGATATAAAGTCGCAATTGTGTGTTATAAAGTCAAAAGTGCGTGATATAAAGTCAGAATTGCGTGATATAAAGTCACAATTGTGTTATAAAGCCATAATTGCGTGATATAAAGTCACAATTGCGTGATATAAAGTCACAATTGTGTTATAAAGCCATAATTGCGTGATATAAAGTCACAATTGCGTGATATAAAGTCAAAATTGCGTGATATAAAGTCAAAATTGTGTTATAAAGTCAGAATTGCGTGATATAAAGTCACAATTGTGTTATAAAGCCATAATTGCGTGATATAAAGTCACAATTGCGTGATATAAAGTCAAAATTGCGTGATATAAAGTCAAAATTGTGTTATAAAGTCAGAATTGCGTGATATAAAGTCAAAATTGTGTTATAAAGTCAGAATTGTGTTATAAAGCCATAAGTGCGTGATATAAAGTCACAATTGCGTGATATAAAGTCACAATTGTGTTATAAAGCCATAATTGCGTGATATAAAGTCACAATTGCGTGATATAAAGTCAAAATTGCGTGATATAAAGTCAAAATTGTGTTATAAAGTCAGAATTGCGTGATATAAAGTCAAAATTGTGTTATAAAGTCAGAATTGCGTGATATAAAGTCACAATTGCGTGATATAAAGTCAAAATTGTGTTATAAAGTCGAAATTGTGTTATAAAGTCGAAATTGTGTTATAAAGTCAGAACTGCGTGATATAAAGTCACAATTGTGTTATAAAGCCACAATTGTGTTATAAAGCCAGAATTGCATAATATAAAGTCACAATTGCGTGATATAAAGTCAAAATTGTGTTATAAAGTCAGAATTGCGTGATATAAAGTCAAAATTGTGTTATAAAGTCAATTGCGTGATATAAAGTCAGAATTGCGTGATATAAAGTCACAATTGTGTTATAAAGCCATAATTGCGTGATATAAAGTCACAATTGTGTTATAAAGCCATAATTGCGTGATATAAAGTCAAAATTGTGTTATAAAGTCAAAATTGCGTGATATAAAGTCACAATTGTGTTATAAAGTCGAAATTGTGTTATAAAGCCAGAATTGCATAATATAAAGTCGAAATTGTGTGTTATAAAGTCATAATTGCATGATATAAATTGTGTTATAAAGTCATAATTGCGTGATATAAAGTCATAATTGCGTGATATAAAGTCGAAATTATCTTTTAAAATGTTTTATTCATAAACAAGCTTTATGGAACACATGAGTCTGAGTAAATACAGGCATCATACAGCGTTCATAATCCCATCTGGACCGTCTGTAAATCATTGCTAATTTTTATTAAGATCTCACTGTATTATTCCAGGTCTGACGACAGTCATGATTTGACACGGAAGCGTTTTCCGTGACATTTGAAAGGAGAGTTATCTACCTGTGTGAAACAAAGACTTCATGCTAGTTCTTCTCATGCCTGTTTAAATCTCCTGACATGCAAATGTCCCTGTTAATGCATTTCACTCTTTATGAAACGGATGAAACCTTCTCGTTCCTCACAAGCCTTTGTCATGCAGCCTTTATGAACTATATCATGAATGAGAGATTAACCTTTACAAACGCCTGCTAGTTACAGTAAATGTCACTGCGTTGTAGATTATAGAGTTTCATTATTGTGTTTTAATGCTCCTCAGAAATGTGTAACATGAAGGCCTGAATTTACTGGATCCTCTAAAGACGGAAAACTAAGACCTTTCAAAAATTAAAAATGGCAGATTCCACATTTACAATCACAAAAATTGCTTGTTAAATCTAACATAAAACTAATTGCAGGGAATATTAATGAAATAAAGTGAATTTCAATTTACTTTCATGACTAACAGTTGTCAACTTTATGTTGACTTGCTCACTCACACACACTCTCTCACACACACTCACACACACACACTCACACACACACACACTCACACAAACACACACACACACTCACACAAAAACAGAGTTTTTAGACTCTGAATGAGGATCATCTCCACCTAAAGAAAAACACAAAGCCCAGATCAGCATAAAAGCTTCTCCTGTTCACTCAAACTGACAGACTTCATAAATGCAGCAGTGAGTCTGCTGAAGGACTGAAGAAGCGAAGCACAGATGAAGGACTCAAACTCTCAGAAGATGACCCTGCTTCTGCTAGTTCTGCTGGTTCTGCTGGTCCTGCCAGTTCTGCTGGTTCTGCCGGTTCTGCTGGTTTTGCTGGTTCTGCCGGTTCTGCTGGTTCTGCCGGTTCTGCTGGATTTGCCGGTTCTGCTGGTTTTGCTGGTTCTGCCGGTTCTGCTGGTTCTGCTGGATCTGCCGGTTCTGCCGGTTTTGCTGGTTCTGCCGGTTCTGCTGGTTCTGCTGGTTCTGCTAGTTCTGCCGGTTCTGCCGGTCCTGCTGGTCCTGCTGGTTCTGCTGGTTCTGCTGGTTCTGCCGGTTCTGCCGGTTCTGCTGCTTCTGCCGGTTCTGCCGGTTTTGCCGATTCTGCCGGTTCTGCTGGTTTTGCTGGTTCTGCTGCTTCTGCCGGTTCTGCTGGTTCTGCCGGTTCTGCTGGTCCTGCCGGTTCTGCTGGTTCTGCCGATTCTGCCAGTTCTGCTGGTTCTACTGGTTCTGCTGCTTCTGCCGGTTTTGCTGGTTCTGCTGGTTCTGCGGCTTCTGCCAGTTCTTCCGGTTCTGCTGGTTCTACTGGTTCTGCTGGTTCTGCTGGTTCTGCCGGTTCTGCTGGTTCTGCCGGTTCTGTTGGTCCTGCTGGTTTTTCTGGTTCTGCCGGTTCTGCCTGTTCTGCTGGTTCTGCCGGTTCTGCTGGTGGTTCTGCTGGTTCTCTTGGTCCTGCTGGTTCTGTTGGTCCTGCTGGTTCTGCCAGTTCTGCAGGTTTTGCTGGTTCTGTCTGTTCTGCTGGTCCTGCCGGTTCTGCCGGTTCTGCTGGTTCTGCTGGTTCTGCTCGTGGCCCGCTTTGATCCCGAATCCTGTCAGCGCTGCAAAGATGAAGATATATTGGCTGTGACGGACCTGCGGCTCATTTGCAGGTGTTCAGTGTGTGTGTGTGTGTGTGTGTGTGTGTAACAAGCTGCAGGTACTGCAGCTCAACCTACAGAGGACGCATAAGATAAAACATTCACGAGTTTATATTACAAACTCCTTCAACTTTAAATCAAATGGAAAGCTAAAAAAAGTACTAAAATCGAAGTGTTTCCTCTTGCATTTCAAGCCAGTATTCCATGAGATGCGTCACTTTTATCCCTCCACATGCACAGCAAAAATGATGTTCTTCCTCAGTGTTTCTGTCTTGTTTTCCAGCTCAAATATCTAAACATTCTTAAATCAAGATACATTTACTGGAGAAGAAGCAAAATGACTGAAGATATGAAGTCCTGTTTAATGAAAAATGTATCAAAATGTGAGTTTGTGCTTAAAACAACAACAAATATCTGTCAATGGAGTCAGAAAAATAAACTTATTCAAAGGGAAAACAAGATTATTTTTCTGACCCACTGGCAGATCTTTGTTGTTGTTTTAAGCACAAACTCACATTTTGATACATTTTTCATTAAACAGGACTTCATATCTTCAGTCATTTTGCTTCTTCTCCAGTAAATGTATCTTGATTTGTGGATTTTTAGATATTAATACTGGAAAACAAGACAGAAACACTGAGGAAGAACATCATTTTTTGGCTGGTGAGAATCAGAATAAAAAGACACTGTATGGCTGCCAATCAAATGAGATCAGATCAACAAATCCATCCTTGTTCAAAATTCTCATTTATTTATTTTCCCAAACCACTATATTAATAAATAATAACTAAGGGAATCATTTACTCATCTTCTCATCTTCATTCTTTGAGGAATAAACAAACGGTTCTGCTGTTTCTTCTGTTTTGTTGCATTGCTTTAGACTTTATTTACATTTTGTTGCATCTGCATTTTAATATTTGCATTGGGCAACTGACATTGTATATCAAATGATCAAATATCCTTTGGCCAATATTTTTGTGTTATATATTTATTATGTGCAAAATTAACTTAAAAATAACCGATTTAAAAGCCTATAATAGCAGGCTATTGTGACAACTTGCCCCACTAGAGTGTTCAGTGTGTTACATGAACTGTTCAAACCAAATATTAGTGTGACTTTAATATTAGCATCTATACAGAAATGATTATAAACCCAGCCTGAAGTATTATTAAAATTGACAAAGTCTCCTATAACACAATCTGCAGTAGTGGTTCCCTTTCTAAGCTTTATCAAGTGCTTGGTTTAGAAAACGTACTCTACAGGAATCATTTTAATTATACAAAGTCATATTATGGTGCATCTTTTCATATTTCATATTACTTTATGATCAGTGTGTTTTTGCATTAGGTTGCGTTGTATTGACAACCTAATTAGGGTTAACAGTCGCGCTGGTTCCAGGGGTGATGTTGCGCGCGCTGCGGCTCTTCATGCGCTCCGGCATCGATTCTCTCTAAACACACACACACACACACCGTGGAGAAGGAGCATATACAGCTCAGAGAAAAGACTATCGACGAAATCCTTTATCTGTCCCCGCGTTTGCTCGTCCAATGACTGGAGTTAGTGGAAGCGCGCGCATAGACTCTGCGTTACGCGCGCGTGTGTGTGTGTGTGTGTGTGTGTTTCTAAAAGCCTAATGGATGAACTTATCTTATATATCACGCGCGTGTGTTTTTCTAAAGCCAAATGGATGAAGTTATCTTATATATCACGCGCGTGTGCATGAAAGCCTGATTCCATTGAACACCTGAGTGATTCCTTGACAGCCAAACGCGCAGAAGTGATGATGATGATGATGATGACGATGAAGACCTGACCTGTGATGCTCGCCTATATAAACACCATCCAGCAGCAGCAAGAGAAACTCAACAAACCCACTGCACTCGCGCTCAACAAGTTCAGGACAGCGGATTACACTGCGATCAAGAGCAGACAGTGCTGAAGCCCATCCGTGCACGCGCTGGATTCGCGATGCACGGTGATTTTCTCCAGATGTAGGTGTGTTTAGACTCGTTTAGCGAGATGGAGTCGTTCCCGGTGTCAGTGAACGGTGTGTCCCACGCAGAAGACCCGTTCTCCGGTCCTCTAACGTTCATCGCGCCCTGGAACTATAAAGTGCTCGCGACGCTGATGTTCATCGTGACCGCGGCTTCTCTCTCCGAGAACTTCGCTGTCATGCTGGTCACTTTTCGCTTTACTCAACTCAGAAAACCTCTCAACTATATCATCGTTAACCTCTCTCTGGCGGACTTCCTCGTGTCGTTGACTGGAGGGACTATTAGTTTTTTAACTAACTATCATGGGTATTTCTTCTTGGGTAAATGGGCTTGTGTTTTGGAGGGCTTTGCGGTCACCTTTTTTGGTAAGTGTAAAGTTGAGCTGCTGTTCTGGTTTTATTTTGGGGTCTGAGAGATGTATTTGAACATGCATATGCTTCAACATCCTGCATAATGTTATTACTTTTGTCTGGGTTTCAGAAATCCCAGATATAAAAACTATGAATAAATCACGTGCTTAAGATTGAACACAGTAAAAGTTATCTCTGTTTTGATTCTGTCATTGTATTTTCCTACAGTTTCGCAGGGTTCAAACTAAAGCAACATCGCTGTATTTAACGCATTACATGAATGAAGTGTATTAATCAAGTGCATGTATGCATGGCAAGCGTTTTGACTTTTAATCATTCCCAGGATATGAATTCTTGATATCAGCAGATCACATTTCACTATATAGTTAAAATGCCACATTTTTATTGAATTAGTAACAATGTTAATTCTTGATATCAGCAATGGGATCATCACTCGCAGAAATACGAAATATTGATTTCAGGATTTAATTTCAACTAGTAAAAAATATATATTTTTGATATCTGTAATTGTATTGTCAAATGTTAAATGTCACCATAGGCTGCCATTCAATTGCTGATATCAATAATTGATTTCTTACTAGTTTAAATTGCAATTTTACTTCAGGAATACAATTCTTAGTCATTCAAATTCTTAGTGAAAATCATCTTTTTTTATATATATATATATATATCAAGAATTACATGGTAGTAGTGCAAATGTCTGATATCAACAACTAAATTGCTACTAGTAAAAATCTAAAATTTTCTATATTGATCAAAAATTGCCATTGTCCCTAGTAGAAATCCCATTCCTGATTTAGCATTTTAACTAGTAAAAATGTAATTGTTGATATGAAGAATTCATATTCTGGGAATAAATAAAAGTCAAAACAGCCTGCCATAGTGCATGTTTCTGTAGTGATGATCAAAAACAGCTGAAACTAAGTCAGCTTTATTTCTTTAGCGCTTTATATATTGTTTCAAAACAGATTCACTGTATAATGTATAATAATGATCAAATCAATGATGCAGAATTAGAGATCAGAGGGTCAAAGAGTTCAGAGGGTCATTAATAAAAGAAGCTGATGGGAAAAAACAGGTTAGTTTTGCTTAAACACACAGTAGTCAATCTCAGAACCATAATGAAATATAATAATAAAGCATATTAAATGCATGTAATAATAATCCAGATGAACAGCTGCTCTCACATCTGTTTCAGAACTGCAGGTGTCAGTATTTACCATTCATGTCTTCTCAGACCCACAATCACATTATCATTCATTTAGCATATTCGATTTTCTTGGAGGGAATTACTCTTTATTAATCAATATGGCTATATGTTCTGTTTTAACAGTCACACAGTAATGAGTTTCTACAGTTATTGTGTAAAGGGCTTTAGTGGCTCATGGAGGTTAAAAGCTCTCGTCTGTTTTCTCTGTTCGTTTTGCAACTGTTGTTTGTACATGATGCTGGAAAATAAATATGGTGAAGTTTTATAAATGTCATGATTTGATAATGTCAATCTGCAGATGTTTGGTGCAATATAGTGAATTATTATTATCAATTTGACAAATCTGGAAGTTCAGACAAAAAAACATCACTTACTTTATTTTATTGCAAGTTATTATTTAGCATAAAGCAGATTTAATGTTCTGAAATGACACTTTTCCTAATTTTATTTTGTCTCAGATATTGAGATAACTAATTAAATTTGCACTTAAAATATGAATAGGTATAATATATGTATATTAAAATAAATGACCCAACACAAATTATAAATAAAAGAAATGGACGTTCTGTGGTTGTCAGACTATCTTTACAAGTTGATCAACTCAGTGAATGAGAATTTAAGTGTTTAGATTTCAGTGCAAAAGTCCAATTTGAGTTATAAGAGTTACACGTCTTCTTCAGAAATGTTTTGAACTCTAATGCATCACTGTCAAGTCAGCTTTATTTCTATAGAGCTTTATACTATACAGAGGGTTTCAAAGCCGCTTCACATAAATAACTGTTGCATGAATTATAAAACGACTTTAATTGCAGCTGTAACTCTAAAAAAGTGTCATTATTCAGATGAATTCTGTTCAATGTTGATTTAATTTAGTTCAATATCAGTCTCAATGTTTTACCAGTTATAAAAAAAAATCAATTTCAGCTTATAAAGCATCTCTAATGAGGACAATAGTGTCAGTATTTAGATTAATTCTTTTCAATGTTGATTTCATTTAGTTCAATAACAGTGTCAATGTTTCATCAGTTATGAAACTGCAAGTTCATCTCTTCATGTTTGCATGTAACTCACGGCCCAGACAGCAACATAGTGTCGGCCCGGATCCGGCCCACATCCGGTACACGTTGAATCCACATGTTCCAGATGTGGGCCGGATCTTGGGCCTCATTTATAACCCTTGCGTCACACAAAACAGTCCCTGATAGAGCCGTACGCCACTTCACACGCAGAAGTTCTGATTTATAAAAACAGGAAGATTTTGACGGAAGATTTGCGCACCTGCACACAAACTCTGATCATGTGAACATTAGAGATGGAGCAGTTTGGCGACACCGATGGAGATCTGAGGGACTGATGAAGGAAAAGCACTTTAAATCTTTAATATGAGTCCAAAACATAAATACAGTGCATGTTCACGATGACAGTTTAAATACATTAAAAAAATGATTTAAACTATGTTTTACATCTGATATAGGCTACACATTTAGATTAAATATGCCATTCTCATTAATGGAGTTAAGTAATTAAATTATATCAAATCATATCGAGAAGTAACAACATTTTTTATATTCTAATAAATAGAAATATGTGTAGTGGATGCGATGCTGCTGAACACAACCTGTGGCATGCTGTGTTTTATTTGCTTAGCGCATGATAACAGCAGAACTCGTGGACTGAGGAAATATTTACACGCAAATAATGATCAATAATGCACAATAAGGCCTATCTGTTTCCATTAAAAATATAAGTGGAAAAGATTGAGAAAAACTTTCTCTGAAATGTATTTTATACTATTTGATTTCTTTATTCAAAAACAAGGCACGGATAGGCTACTAAATGATTTTTAGAAACGTAGCCTAATGTGACGCACATCCGTATCTCATATTTTCCTAATATTAAAAATATGACGGTAAAATATTGGAACGTAAAACCGTTAAACATGGAATCACGTGGATGAATATGCATATGCAAATGACATGCAGATTAGGATATGCATAGTAAAACGAGGCGTTGTAAGCTCATATATGGTTATTTCGGGGTGGAGACGCATGTGAACACAATCGTCCTCTGACTGGGATTATAAAGGGAATTTGCGCAGGTTCTGGCGTTCGCACGCTTTTATAAGTCTGAATATTTTTTGGCGTACGACATTTTTGGCTTTCGGGTGCACGTACACTTTTAGTAAGGATCCTACACACAGTTTTATCAGCCTGATCTCATGAAAATGCGTCTCTATAGCATGCATTGTGTTTATCGTGCAATTTATACGCGAAAATTAGTTTGTACGTGCATATGATACGCAGTTTTCGAGTGCATATGATACGCACTTTATTGCGTGTAATACACACGCCCATACCCATACGTATCATATGCATGTAAAAACTAATTTTCGCGTATAAATTGCAAGATAAACACAATGCGTGCTATAGAGACGCATTTAGTGTGAACGGGTTGTTTTATAAATGAGACCCCTGGGCCGACACGATGTTGCTCTCTGCGGGAGAGAATATAAGTGTTTCTGAAGAGCATGTTCTCAGTCTGGTGTTCATCAGTCTGACTGATCCTCCAGGTATCGTGGCCCTGTGGTCTCTGGCCGTCCTGGCGTTCGAGCGCTTCTTCGTGATCTGTCGACCCCTGGGGAACATTCGTCTGCAGGGCAAACACGCGGCTCTGGGTCTGCTGTTCGTTTGGACCTTCTCCTTCATCTGGACAATCCCACCGGTCCTGGGCTGGAGCAGTTACACCGTCAGCAAGATCGGCACCACCTGCGAACCCAACTGGTGAGGAACCACAACATCATGTATCACACTGCGGGACTGCATGAACTATAGTGAAGGGGATTAGCGCACATAAAACAGCTAAAAATGCGTATAGGGTTCTACAATAACTACATTAGTAAACATGAACTTACAGACAAAAATTACTTAAAAACATATTTAAAATCAAACATTGCATCTGTAAGTATTACTTAAAGCTGATGCACGATATATAGGCCACCATATCGGTATCGGCTGATCAAATGTTAATTTTTATTCTTATCAACCAATAAGAAAATTTGGCTGATATTTTTAAGGTGATAAATAATAGATTATTTCCTTCAGCTGAGATGCTTCAGATGCCACTGTTCAACATGATGGTTTTGAATTGCTTGAAATATGTTTTGAATCACTTCAAAAAGGAAAATAGAGTTCAGTGCAACATGTGCAGCGCAAGTCTGTCATATCGGCTACATAACATTATAATGAGAACATTAATATAATTGTGTGATTGGGGACATGATGAGACTTTTGTTTTTGAAATCAGGCTCTAAAAAATTATATACAAATTTGGATTTTGATTTATCGGCCAATATATCGGTCATTGGCGTTCAAATATAAAGAATTATCGGTACCAACTTAATGCACTGTGAACTAACATGAACAATGTATAGTATTCTCATTAACAATAACAAAGGGTAAAAAAAAAAAATGCTGTAAAACACATATTGCTCATTGTTCATGTTAGCTAATTGTTAACTAATGTTAGCAAATTAGATCTTAGTGTAAAGTGTTACCAATACATTTTGAAATAAAATGTACATGCACACATTATGCCTTAACCAAGAATTGCGTTTGAAAACGATGTGAACCATGTTCAAAACACTGACTTTACATGGAGATCATGATAACACTAATCATTTGATTTGCCTTTTTACTTCTAAAATCTGTGCATTGAACAGTATTTTACTGTAAAAATTACATGAAATGTCCTTTTACAGTTTTTCCCTGTATATAGTACGGGAACTTACTGTTTTACAATATTTTACAGTTAAAATTACACTTATTTTCACAGTGCATTTAATGTTAATGGTGCACTTAACTAAGATTAACACATGGCGTGTATATGGCCGCTGGTCAAGCATGAAAAACAAGATTTATTTTAAAATCTCAATTGATTATTACGGAGAAACTGATCCTAGACCAGCAGTTATGAGCAACTTTTCCCTCTAAAAGAATCAAAAGCATCAGCAGAAACTGGTTTGAGTGATAAAATCTGTAGTCTCTAGTCTTTATCTTCATATATTCACTGTTCATTGGTTATTTTATTTCTGAATGGATTTTGTTGTTTTCATGAAACTGTTGGTAAAAGCAAATGTTGAAATTAAAATTAAGCAAGATTAATAAATGGAGAAATGTTGAAAATTCGTCAGTATTTACTACTTTCACCAACAGCCTTTATGCAGAAAGTTTGTTAACGGGTCGTGATTTCAGTCACATCGTCACTTCTATCGTGTGGATGGGCCTTTAGGGTCATTATTATCAGTGTGTGGGTGCAGAATGTCTTTAAAGAACTTTCACGCTTGTTTCAGATTCAGTCTCTGAGGGTTCTTCGTACGCACATCTTCTAGAATTGTCTAAAAACTTTTCTTTTTCAAACAAGGGACGCCACAATATAGTATGAGTTAAATGAAGAGGAAAAGCACTCTTGGGTGAAAGTTTGACAAGCTTCATCCATTAAAGCCTAAACCAGCAGGATAATTAACCATCAGATTTATTGTCTCTTCTCTACTAATTAGTCCTTTTATCCAAGCATGTCGGCATTTCTCTGACATGCTCATTTATTTCAATTCATTTTTTGGCCATATATGAAATACTCACCAGGTTTTCTTATTCATATTCCACTTTCCCGTTGTCATTTCTGTCTTCACTCATCATCATGCGCTTTTGTCAGTCTGACAAAAAAATAGGCTATATGAAAAAAAGAAATATCCAGAGTTTTAGCCGTTTTATTGTTCTAGTCAAAAATACAAGCATCAGACACAAAATCCTTTCAGAGACATTATAAATAGCACCCAGCGCTGGTGTTTTAGGAACGGTGGGTAAATGACCTGCAGTTTTATTTGTGTAATCAGCAGTTTTTCTTCATCCCTCCTTCTGGCTCAGAGTTATTTTGATTCCTTTTCTTTTTATACTCAGGCATTCTGCATTTTGCTTTGGATTAGACTGAGACTTTCATATTCACCATGGGATGCATTACCATAAAAAGTTATTTTGTGACAGAAACAAGCTTCAATAGTTATTTATGTTCGTAACAAATGTGCACGAGTCACTTAATGTGAGAAATGTGTTGAAATCATCATCTTGTATTTCAGACTTTACAGCTTGCAATTGCAAGTTTACATCTCAGAATTTTGAGAAATGAAGTCAGAATTGCGAGATACAAACTTGCAATTCAGAATTTTGAGAAATTCACGACTGAGGAATTTTTTTTATATCTCACAATTCTGACTTTTTTGCAAGTTTATATCTTGCAATTCAGACTCTATAACTATTAAGAAAAAAGCTATAAACTTTAAAATTCTGACTTTTTCTTGCAAATGTGAAAATACTGAGAATAAAAAATCTAAATTGTGAGAAACTTGCGACGGCGAGCAAGAAGTATTTTATTTTGAAAATCTCACATCGGACTTTATGTAGAGGAAAAAAGTCAGAATTGTGACTTTTTCTCGCAGTTGCGAAAAATGTGAATTGTGAGAAAAAAAGGTCACAATTGCATTTTTATTTTTTTATTCCGTGGTGGAAACATTTATCCATAAATAACACATCAGATTTGCAACACATTGGGGCGAAAACACATAAAATCACTTCAAATCTGTTTCTAGGACAAAAGTTAAACACTACATTTTATATATATATATATATTATTATTATTATTATTATTTTTTTTTTTAAGTTTCTAGAGTAGACAGTTTAAATGTGACCCTATATATAATAAAAAAGAAAGTTTACATTTGTTAGTTTTCTCTTGGTCAGGTGTTTTGCTTTACTCTCTGATTTTGTCCCACCGCAGGTATTCGGGAAACTTCCACGACCACACCTTCATCATCACGTTCTTCATCACCTGCTTCATTCTTCCGCTGGGAGTGATCGTCGTCTGTTACTGCAAACTGATCAAGAAACTGAGAAAGGTCAGTCGCTCCTCAACATCTGTGTGATTCACTGAATCCTTATCATCCCAACAAACTATCATTACAACAAACTGACCCCTGATCACTGACACAGTGCTTAGACAAACCATAGAACTGATCTGAAGTCTGATAAACCTGATTTCCAGACAGTAATACTATCTACAGAACATTCCCAGATAACAGGAAACATTCTAGCAAGGTTCTCTCAAAGTTATGAACAAACGTTCTTCCATTAACATTAATAAAACGTTAGTTTTAAAGTTATCTGGTCTTTAAAAATGTTCAAATAACAAAAACATTATTTATACATCAGTCATGGAGTGTTTTTTTTCTGAAATGTTTCAGTTGGACATTTTTTAAATGTAACCACTTGTTTCGGAATGTTCTGAGAACATTCAAAAGTAACATTATGTTTGAAGAATGATACAATGGAACGTTCTGACTTTTCAGGAAAAGACATTCAGAAATAATGTTTTTAAAACTCAATGTCAGCAAAACATTCTTAGAATATATTTTTGTTAGCTGGGTTATTTGTATATTTGGTTTTAAAAGACACTGAATATATAATTCTCAGTAATATTATTGATTCAACTGGACCGACACGATTGGAGGAGAACAAAAACTAAATTGAGCCGAATAATGACACTATTGTCTTATCATCTTGACTTTTCATAGTGAATGAATTTTGCAGCATCGACACTTATTGAATTGAATTGAGCTAAAAAATGATTCTGTCATTTTCACTGTTTATCACTGCTTTGAAACAATCTGTATTGAACAAAGCGCTGTAGAAATAAAGGTGACTTGACCTGGCTTATATTTCTACATCATCAAATATAGCCACGCTACCGATTATTTTGTCAACAGACATTGCGTGTGTGTTTGCAGGTGTCCAACACCCACGGCCGGCTGGGTAACGCGAGGAAACCTGAGCGTCAGGTGACCCGTATGGTGGTCGTGATGATCGTGGCCTTCATGGTGGCCTGGACTCCATACGCTGCGTTCTCCATCGTGGTCACAGCTCATCCCAGCATCCACCTGGACCCGCGACTGGCCGCCGCTCCCGCGTTCTTCTCCAAAACAGCAGCCGTCTACAACCCTGTCATCTATGTGTTCATGAACAAACAGGTGACGTTACATTCATGCACTTGATCCAAAGGGCCCCACTGCAAAAATGATTTTCTTAATTAGTATTTTTGTCTTGTTTCCAGTCCAAATATCCAACAATTCTTAAATCAAGATGCATTTACTAAATGAGTAAAATGCCATAAGATATTATGTCTTGTTTTCTGTGGAAATAAATACAAATTTAGTGAGTTTTTGCTTGAAACAAGCAACATTATCTGCCAATGGGGTCAGAAAAATAATCTTAATTCAAATCTTGATTTTTTTTGATTTATCGGAAAACAAAATATTATTTCTTAAGTAATTTTACTCATCTAGTAAATGCATCTTGATTTAAGAATTTTTAGATATTTGGACTGGAAACAAGACAAAAATACTAAGTAACAAAAGCATTTTTTGCAGTATAGATCTGTTATAGATCTGTATCAGAAAATGACTAGTCATCCAACCATTTATATCATCAAAACAAGCCAATATGGAGGTGGTGGGGAAAGGAGCAATGGAAGTTAAAGCCATGATGACAGATAATGTTACCTAAAGGAAGCGTGTAGATGATGAAGAGAAGAGGTCCAAGTACCGAACCCTGGGGGACACCGTGTGAGACAGTAGTGGACTTAGAGAAACCAAGAGCAGAGAGTCGTGAGATGAGAATGCTGTGAGAGATTGTGTCAAATGCAGAGGAAAGGTCTAACTAATTAAAATGCAGATGGAGCCTGAGTCAATGGCGATAAGGAGATCATAAGAAGGTTTAGTGATCCGCCTTTCGCACTCTCGACAACACTGAGATTGGAAACTTCATAGAGGTTGTGAGATAAATACGTTTGAAGTTGAGCAGCGACCACTTTCTCAAGCAACTTCGAAAGAAATGGAAGATTCAAGATTGGTAGAATTGAATTGCAGTATATGTAAACTACAGAGCTTTGATCATGAAACTATGCATTTAAATTGGTGCTGGGCAACGATTAATCGCATCCAAAATAAAAGTGTGTGTTTACATAATATATGTGTGTGTACTGTGTATATAATTATTTTGTATAAATAAATACACACATATGCATGTATATATTTAAGAAATATTTGCATGTATATACTGTGTGTGTGTATATATATATATATATTTACATACATATATATATACACACACACACACAGTATATACATGCAAATATTTCTTAAATATATACATGCATGTCATATATATATATATATATATAAAGAGAGTGAGAGAGTGAGAGAGAGAGAGAGAGAGATAATACTTTTTCTTAAATATATACATGCATGTAGTATGTGTATTTAAAAAAATAAATAATTTACTTTTATTTTGGATACAATTAATCGCGATTCATCGTTGCCCATCACTAAATCATCTTACTAAGACATGTCATTGGCAGATAATATTGATATTTATATAATTTGTAAAGATCTCAGTTATTTACATTTGCTAGCATCAGAATTTAATGTTACTTTTTGTGCATGTGAATATCAGCATCTCAGCATATCTTTGCTCAGTTTGAGTCTTTGAATATGTAAATGTAGGTTTTTTCCCCTCCATATTCTCACTATATCAGACTATATGAGCCTGATTTATCAATAATGATTTTTAACTCAATTAACTGTTCAAAATGAGATTTTCCTATTATTTCACATGTCAGTCTTTACAGTGTTAATGGTCTGGGCTTGAATGACTGACAATAAAAAGTGCTGCTACAAAGTAGCTAAAAATCAAAAAGTATCAGCTAAAATCTTGAGAATTACGGTTTGTTAGTATTATATTTAAAGGAGATTGAAACCGTTGTCATAATTGAACCCCAGATCATCCTGAGCTTGAAGGAGACGTTGTTTGTTACGGGAATCAAACCTGCAACTTCTGATTATCAGTTTTAGTGTTATAGTTTTATCCACACTTTCCAGAGGTTTTGGGAACACTTCTGAATAGGCATTAAGTCATGTGCATCTTCATCCATCTTCATCATCATGTATTATTAGCACAGTGACAGCGTTACACAAACTCACCCTTTGACTGGTGTAGTTAGTTGTTAGCTTCATCATAAATAATAAATGGATCATCAATAAATGACAAGTAAAATGCAGCGTGAAGCATTTTTTAAAGCTTTTTTAATACCTTCATCTTTCTCAAAGCTCTATAAATAAATACATCATTTAATAAAGCAGTTCAAACGTCTGAAGATTTAAACGTGATGTTTTGATCATAAGAGAAGCTTTTGATCCAATACTGAAAGACAGACGGGGTAAATCTTCACTTGAATGACTTTAATGTTGATTTCTGGTGAAATTACATCAACATTAGACAAACATTTTCTGTGGACTGTCAGTGTTTCTATCAGTAAATGGATTTGGACCTCAAGCATTTCCAATCAATATGCAATTCAAACAGGAAGACACAATTATACGGTTAAAAAATCAGCTAATTACAAGATTAGAAAACTTTTTAAAGACAATAGTGTGTACTAGTATTATTGATTTATCTGCACTAACAACATCAGATGAGAACAAAACTAGAACCAAACTGAGCTGAGCTGAATAATGACTTTAACTATAAAACTTTGACAGAGTTATTGAACTGAACTGAATCAACATCGAACTGAATTGATCTGAATAATGACACTATTGTCTTCTGTTGAGCGGCTTTATTAACTGAAACTGAATTTGCTTCATAATAGTTTTTAACAAATTTTAGTTTTTGTTTTAGTTGTATTATAGTTCTATTAATATTTTAAATTTGCTTTTATTTTTTATTTTAATGTTAGTACAAATTTGAGTAATTTCGTTATGTGCTTTTGTCATTTTATTATTATTATTTTTAAATGGCTGCTTTAGGTTTAATTTATTTTTTATTACAGTTTTAGTTCATTTTAGTGCTTCAACATAAACTTATTTCATGTTTTTTTGCCAAGGCGACATTTCTAGTCGTCATTTAGTTGAAGTTTTTCGACTAATATTTAGATTTTATTTAATGTCAGCTTTACTTAAATGAACAGAAATGTCTTTAATAGTTTTAGTTGAACCGTATTGTATAAAGCGCTATAGAAATAGAAGTGACTTGACTTTAAGCGAACATTAAATCAAGACGGATGCCGTTGCAGTTTGCTTTGCTAAACTGTGATTTTGTGATGATGCTTGTACTTAAATTTTGATCTTAAGCATAATATTGCATGAAGATCTCCAGGCACAGCAAGAAACTTTCCTGCGTCCCAGTTACGAGTAAATAGGTTACTGGAGCTGAAAGACCTTGAAGGAATCGCCTGACGGAAATAAGTCCTTACGCAAGCCAGACGTTTCCATTTAGGATTGAGCTTGCTTTCAAATATATTCTGAATGAGAAGAAGTGCACAGGACATAGTTTATGGATTTAGAAAAAAATCCTGAAGCTGTCATGGTGGGTTGATATCGCTTCACTAGAGCTGACACATTTGACTTATATTACTGAAATAAAAAATAAATAAATAAACACCTGCAGTGTGGATCAAACCGGTGCACTCCAAAGGAGAAGATGCTGAATTATTGAGCATAGACGTAAACAGTGTTTGGCCGTGTCACATCTTTCCTGAGCTGGAGCTGTCAGTTTATACACACAAACACTGTCCACACTCCACATGAAGAGAGCTCCTATTCAGAAACCTGCGGAAATAAGTGCACGACAACACAGTGATGGTCATCTATTAGATAAATGTGACCCTGGATCACGTCTCCAGTCTCGAGTCGCACGGGTTTATCTGTGGCAATAGCCAACAATACATTGTATGGGTCAAAATGATCGATTTTTCTTTTATGCCAAAAATCATTAGGATATTAAGGAAAGATCATGATCCATGAACATATTTTGTAAATTTCCTACCGCAAATATATAAAACATTTATTTTTGTGAGTGAATGCAGCACAATCGCCAACATAAATGAAAAACTATTTTTTTCAGTGAAGACAGTGAGCATTTTATAACATTTGTAGACTCTGTAAGTTACTAATTACTTTTGGGCATTACTAATATTTAGGGGTGTCACAATATATCGCAATACAAAAATGCAACAATATGTATCATGGATAGTTCAACCCAAAATAAAAATTATTGTGTGAGAAAAAGTTCAAGTTTTTTGAGTTTTAGTGTGGGTCCTGATGATGCCAAAAGTGGCCTATATCGTTTTAAATCCATCTAGTCAGTGACAGAGTGAAAGCATATTCATCTGAAATAATTCTGTGTTTTCAGTTTCAGAATCATGAATATTGTTATTCTGTCTCTATTGTCCTGCATTGGGTTATTAACACCAAGCCCAAGCCTACTTACACCCCAGTGTAATTCCAAATTTAGCATTTTAATTAACAGAACATTAAACATGTTTACGTGTTATCATATGTCTTGGAGTATTGCAATAATATCGTATTGTGAGTTTAGTGATACATATTTACATATCGTGATATGTATCGAATCGTGACATGAGGGTATCGTTACACCCCTACTAATATTGCATTCTTAAAAGATATCTATTTTTTAACCTACTTTCATTTGTAACCCATTGAAGAACTGAATCAAACTGATGGAGCAGCCGTGCCTCAAATCATCTTCATCTGATGACAGACAATGCAATTTGTGACCCTGGACCACAAAACCAGTCACATGGGTCAGATTTTTGCAATTGAGATTTATACATCATCTGAAAGCTGAATAAATAAGCTTTCCATTGATGTGTAGTTTGTTAGGATAGGACAATATTTCAAACATTGAGAAAATCATAGTTTCTTCCTCAGTGATTTTTGTCTTGTTTTCACAAACAAATATCTAAACATTCTTACATCAAGATGCATTTAATTGAGAAGCAAGTTAATATATTAAGTCTTCTTTTCTGAAAATATATATATCAAAATTAACCAAGTTTATGGTTAAAACTAGAAACAATATCTGCTGTAGAGTTAATTTTTTAAAATCTTAATTCAAACTTTTTTTTCTTACCCTATTTGCAGATATTTCTTCTTGTAGCAAAAACTCACTTAATTTTGATACGTCTTTGTCATTTGATTTTCTAATAAATGTATCTTTAGATACACTGTTGTGTTGAAAAACATGGCAAAAATACCGAGGAAGAAAATGCATTTTTTTGCAAAGTAATTTTTTAGTGAATTGCATGATAAAACTCAGATTTTGAACCTACAGCCAAGATGTGTGGCTGAAACTCCTCATCTAAACAGAAAAACTGAAGCTTCATCCTCAGAACTGAAGAGACACAAAGTGACTTTAGGTCACAAACTAATTAGTGTCAATCGGATTCAGTGGTTTAATGATAGGAACTAATGAAGAATGAGAAGGGCGATGTGAGCCGCAGGCTAATGTGGAAACAATTAATGATTACTGCAATGATGACCTCATCATGATTGACTAATTGTAGCGCATGTTGCACATTCTCAGCCGTCAGACGCAAAGCGCTCGATCTCACTGCTCGTTTAGTGCGTGATTGCATTAGTAAATCAGCTGAACTTCACAGCAGCGAGACGGATCCGATGTATTTGGTTGTTTATTTAAAGGATTAGTTCACTTCAGAATTAAAATTCCCTGATAATTTACTTTCCCCGCACGTCATCCGAGATGTTCATGTCTTTCTTTCTTCAGTTGAAAAGAAATGAAGGTTTTTGAGGAAAACACTCCAGGATGTTTCTCCATATAGTGACTTCAATGGGGTCCAGATGTGAGTTTCAGTGCAGCTTCAAAGTCTCGACACGATCCAGCCGAGGAATAAGAGTCTTATCTAGACAAACCAGCGGACATTTATAACAAAATAAACATTTATATACTTTTATCCACAAATGCTCGTCTTGCACTCGCTGTGTTGCGCCGCACATAATCACGTTGAACGGTCAATTGATCTATTAGTTAAAATTTTACCCTATTCACCTGAAGTGTCTTCCCTTAGAATTGGTTGTAATACACTTTTGGAACAAAAACACATTTCCTTAAGGAAATTACTTAATCTTGTATGCTAATCTTGAGTTTTGGTGATTTTCAGTGCAGGTCAAATTAATTTCAAGAATGTTTTCTAGCTCAGATAAGTTCAAATGTTTAAAGGGGTGGTTGATTATGATTTGACTTCTCTAACTTTAGTTAGTGTGTAATGTTGCTGTTTGAGCATAAACAACATCTGCAAAGTTACGACGCTCAAAGTTCAAAGCAAAGGGAGATATTTGCTTTTACAGAAATCGCTTTTTAAGGACTACAACAAACGGCTGGTAGAGACTACACCACATTCCTCCCGGGTTAGTGACATCACCAACCCTGAAATTTACATAAACCCCGCCCCCTGAACACGATTTATAGATTATCAAGACAGAATATGCTAATCAGTGACTAGAAGATAACTACACATCAGCTTCATAAATTCATCAACTAACCATTCAGAAATGTTGTCTAGATGTTGTCTCTTCTTCTTGAGTCTCTCCATCATTGTCTGACTCCGGTTTGAACATAAAAAGCTAAACGTTTTTGAAATTGTGTGTGTGTGATGAAAAAGGACACAAGCTGTTGAAGCTCCGCCCCCTGCGCCGGGAGCAGCAGCTCATTTGCATTTAAAGGGACAGACACAAAAACGTGTTTTTGCTCACCCTCAAAAAGTGACAACTTTAACATGCTATATAAAAATATCTGTGGGGTATTTAGAGCTAAAACTTCACACACACACTCTGGGGACATCAGAGACTTATTTTACATCTTGTGAAAAGTGCATTATACCACCGCTTTAAAGTTGGCAGTTTCACTAGTTTTTTCTCCTCTATTGTGTCGTATATACGAGTGAAACGCTTCTGGAACAAGAACATGTGGGCGGGGCTTGATTGTGTCTGTGAGGAATTGACTGGATGGCTGTGGTTTGCTATTGGCTGATCTCCTGTGAGTGACAGGTTGCCCCGCCCACATCATCAGAGAAGAGAAGAGATGCTGCAAGAGGAACTTATTCTAAACAAATCACTATTCTATCATACTTGGTTCAATGAAGGGATTATATTACAGCTGGTTAATTCCAATGGATATTTGTTATCATATACTGAATTTCTACAAAAATTTCAATTACCAGTTAAACCAAGAGAGTTTGCTATTGTTCTTGATGCAATTCCAAAGAGTGCGATGTTACTCTTGAAGAACTCTAATTCAATGGAAATCATTGAAATCATTTTCATTGATAATGTTAATGTTTTAAAACAAAAATGTAGCAATAAGGATATAAGATAAGAAAAGCTCTTTGTTCTGTGTCAGTAAGATTATTTTGGTCTTCTTTATTTGGTAATATCTCTTGGGTCAAAGCATGGAAATTGCCAAATTAGTTAATGACAAAATGAAGGAAGTGTCTTACAAAATACTTCACAGAGTTTATCCTGATAAGCATGCTTTGGAAAGATTTAAGCTTAATATTTCATATACTTTTTTTGTGCACTAGAAAAAGAAACTATTTTGCATCTGTTTTTTCACTGTATCTACTCGAGATCATTTTGGAAACATTTTGAAACCTTTATTAATAGAAAACTGAACTGTATGATAGAAATGTGTGTATTTGATGTGCATTTTTATACTCAGAATGACAATTTGGGATGTAAAGATCAACATATCATACAGTTATTTATTTTGTTTGGAAAATACCATATACATAAAAAAAGTGGGCTCAATGCAAAACACATTTTTCACATTTTAAAAATGACTTTTAAATTATATGTAAATCTTTTGGAACAAACCAAAAATAAAAAAAGCACTGAAAACTTGTAATGCTTAGAAAGCACTGGATTTTATGTTATTCTCCTATTTTTATTTCTTTTTTTGTTATTTATTTATTTATTTATTTATCTTTAATTTCCTGGCAGCTAATGTTAAAGTCCCCATGAAATCAAAATTGACCCTATTTACTTTGTTACGCATATTACTAGTCTTGTGGTGAACAATTAATCCGTGCAAGAAAATATTAAAACAAATTTTTTTTTACCATGGTAATCTTTAATCAAAATCTGAAAATGCCCCTCCCCTCTGCATTGGAGGACCTTCTCTGATGACGTAGGTTTGAGGAATTGGTTTGGGCAACGCTTAACCACTCCCCTCAAACCGTTAGTCTGCTATGAGCAGAGATGGAGAGGAGGAGCGCTAGAGTAAAACCCTGCCCTCTGTTCAATATTCCTTTTCACTGGGAAATACGTCATAACACTGGAGAAAAGTCGTTTGCAACTTCCGGTTCACGTGGACTTTAATGTGATAATATGAATATGCAATATCTCTTGTTCTCATGGCATAGAATAAATCCTACAATATTCCATTGTTCCCTTTCGTTGTCACTCCGAGTTACGTCGGATGACGACGAATGGGGTTTCGCTTAGAAAGCCTTTCATCTTCGAGTATATAAAACGAGCCAATGGCAATGAAATGCCATGGGTCTGCGGAATTTGCATAGCGTATCTCCGCCCCACGCAGGGGGTATATAAGGAAGTGCGCGAGCAACATGCAGATATGTTTTCGCTTCGGAGCCAAGAGTTTCTTCACTCCTACAAGCCATTCTGTATCATCTTCACTCTTCGAGACGAGCGGCTCTTCAGTGTGTTGGTGTGACGGCGTGTTCCAGCGAGATCGCATTGCCTGCTGCTGGTCTGTGCAGTGATCTGCCGACAGTGTGTGTGTTTCTCCCTGGGCGCTTCAGCACTCTGCTGAGCTTTTCCTCTCTCTAAAAGAGCTGCACGCGGCACGTCTTTTTCAAGACGGCTCGCCCGTGTATTACTGGATGTGGGCGCGTGACTCATCTGTTTAACGGTCGCGAGCGCTGTTTTGCGTGTTGGGCTTAATCACGCTCGGCAGCGCTCGTGGATGAGTCATGTTTTCATTGCGGGAACATGACCATCGCGATGTTTATAGATCGAGACTCAATGATCTCCGTGTGGGTAGAGTCCCCTCTGCCACACCCCAATCTATCTCTTCCTACGAGTGGGGATACTTTGGCTGGTGGCCAGGGTGATCTGAGGGTTACAGTGTGGCATAATACCGACGAGCATTCCTCGGGCCACGCCCCCCTCCACATCGCAAACCGTGGGGCTTCCGTGTGTGCCTGGTTCCTCTCGGGGACCCAGTATTTTCATTCGGGGCTCCAGCAGGTGGTGTCATGTCACTCACAGCATCACAAGGCGGGCTTGATTCCTCTGGAAATGAGGATTCGACTGCGTTGCCTCCCTCTGGAGTGTCAGCGTTAGTCGGGTCAGATCCAGAGCTGATTGCCATGCTTTCCCGGGCAGCTGAAAGCATCGGTTGGAGTGGCGCTGCACTCCCCCCGAGCGCTGTAGGCTTCCCGGATGTGCATCAGGACGCTTCCGGTCCGTGGGAGTCCACGTGACTTTTCGCGGCCCGCGGGCGTCCTACGCCTTCGCTGCCCTTGATCGTGAGGCGATCTTGGTCTGTATGTTCTCTGTCACTATTGTGACACAGGCATGCGGTCCTGTGTGTCGCCTTCACCTTCGAGGCAGTGCTGACTCTGGAGTTCTGTCAGAACCGGCCACAGTGGAACGCTAGTCCTTCCCTGGCCAACACTGACAGAACGCGGAATCTCGACCACGCCCCCTTGCTGGGACGCTATGCCTCCCATGCCCGGCCTGGTCGTTCCGCCGCGCACACTACTGACCTCGCTCTCGGGCGACATCGGTACCTGCGTGATCCCGGGGCCAGGTGATGTCCACAGCTGTGGTCCAGGAGTGGGCTCAGCCAGGTTGATGTGAGGGGATCTGAGAATTCATTTTCTCAGCTCCCCCATGTCCCAGGCTGGGCTCCTCGGCGGTGTGGTTGAGGACTGTACCCTACAGTCTTTTGACCCCCCCAGAAGCAGACCGAGACCTTCTGCACCGACGGTCATCCGTCCGTGTGGTCTCCTTAGTCTGCTTCCCGCCGAGGCCGCCTCCCTGCGGCCCCTCCCCTCGAGCCTTCACTGGCCCCGAGTAGGAGAGGGTTGCAGGAGGGCGGCACCACCCGTCTCCGCCCCTTAGCCGGCCAAACGCCAGGCTAAGCAGCACTCTCGAGACGGGTGGCTTGCTCGGCGGTGTGGTTGAGGACTGCGCCCAACAGTCTTCGACCCTCCCCTGAAGTGGACTGAGGCCTTCTGCACCGACGGTCATCCGTCCGTGCGGTCTCCTTAGTCTACTTCCCGCCGAGGCTGCCTCCCTGCGGCTCCTCCCCTCGAGCCTTCACTGGCCCCGGGCTGGAGGGGGATGCAGGAGGGTGGCACTGCCCGTCTCCGCCCCTTAGCTGGCCAAAATGCCAGGCTAAGCAGCACTTTTGAGACGGGCAGCTTGGAGTTAGGGCTCAGTTCTTCTTAGGAGTTGGTAGCAGGGCCACTCCGTCCCCCGTTGGAGGGCCGGGGGAGAATCTCTTGTTCAGAACTGATGCCCCTTCCTCCGAGCCCCAAGAGGTTGTGGATGACAGTGCGCTCCGCTCACGAGCCTCACCACTCTCGTCCCCCTCTGTCGCCAGACCCCTGCCAGAGCACGCCCCCGTGGGACGCTGGTCCTCCCCTGGCCTCCTCTGGCAGGGCGCGGCTAATGACCGTGCCCCCACACCGGGCCGCTATGCCACCCACGTCCGGGCCGGTCATTCCGCTTCGCTGCTCCTTCAGTGTACGTCTGGTTCCCTTGACCCCGCTGGTACAGCTTTTGGAGCTTTCCCAGACTGTCCCGTTGGGTCGCGAGAACCATCAGGCTCGGCTACGCGATTCAGTTCGCGCGGTCTCCTCCCCGCTTCAGGGGAGTCCACTTCACTATGGTCGGTGGCAATGCCCCTGTCATGAGAGTGGAGGTCGCCACCCTACTGGCGAAGGGTGCGATCGAGATTGTCCCTCCAGCCGGAATGAAGTCCGGCTTCTACAGGCCCTACTTCATTGTACCAAAGGCAGCGATCGACCTGAAGGACGCCTACTTCCATGTCTCCATTCTTCCTCGACACAGACCGTTCCTTCGGTTTGTTTTCGAGGGGCAGGCATACCAGTACGCGGTTCTCCCTTTCGGGCTAGCCCTGTCTCCTCACGTCTTCACGAAGGTCGTCGAGGCAGCCCTTGTTCCCCTACGAGAACACGGGGTTTGCATCCTGAACTATCTCGACGACTGGCTGATTCTAGCTCACTCTCGAGACCAGGTTTGCAAACACAGGGACCTTGTGCTCCGGCACCTAGCTCGTCTGGGCCTTCGGGTCAACTGGGAGAAGAGCAAACTCTACCCAGTGCAGAGGATCTCTTTTCTCGGTATGGAAATCGACTCGGTCGCCATGTGTGCGCAGCTTACGAGCGAGCGCGCGCGCGCAGTCACTGCTGACTTGTCTTCGTCAGTTCGAGGGCAAGAGTGCGGTCCCACTGAAACTCTTTCAGAGGCTCCTGGGGCATATGGCATCCGCAGCCGCAGTAACGCCGCTCGGTTTGCTTCATATGAGACCGCTTCAGCTTTGGCTTCGCGATCGAGTCCCGAGGTGGGCATGGCAACACGGCACGCTCCGAGTCCCAGTGACTCCGACCTGCCGTCAGACCTTCCCCCCGTGGTCGAACCTCAATTTTCTACGGGCCGGAGTTCCCTTAGAACGAGTTTCCAGGCATGTTGTTGTATCAACAGATACCTCCGCCACGGGTTGGGGTGCCATGTGCAATGGACATGCTGCCGCGGGCTCCTGGACAGGACCCCAGCGCCTTTGGCATGTCAATTGCCTCGAGTTGCTGGCCGTACGCCTTGCCCTGCACCGCTTTCGGGCGTTGCTCAAGGGTCAACACGTACTAGTCCGATCAGACAATACCGCCACAGTAGCGTACATCAACCGTCAGGGTGGTCTACGCTCCCGCCGTATGTCGCAACTCGCCCGCCACCTCCTCATATGGAGTCAGAAGCATCTGAGGTCGCTTCGAGCCATTTATATCCCGGGACACCTGAACCAGGCAGCCGACGAGCTGTCTCGAGTTCGGCCTCTCGCTGGAGAATGGCGACTCCATCCCCAGTCGGTCCAGCTGATCTGGGATCAGTTCGGGGACGCTCAGGTAGATCTGTTTGCCTCCCACGACTCGTCCCATTGCGACCTGTTCTATTCCCTGTCCGAGGGCACGCTCTGCACGGATGCACTGGCGCACAGCTGGCTGCGGGGCCTCCGCAAGTATGCGTTTCCCCCAGTGAGCCTTCTTGCGCAGACCTTGCGCAAGATCAGGGAGGACGAGGAGCAGGTAATTTTGGTTGCCCCGTATTG